>BGNK01003897.1:5887-49576 GCA_003297005.1 Symbiodinium sp. clade A Y106
ACCACTACCACCACTACCACCACTACCACCACTACCACCACTACCACCACTACCACCACTACCACCACTACCACCACTACCACCACTACCACCGCTACCACTACCACCGCTACCACTACAACCACTGCTACCACTACGTCTAATTACTGCTACTACTACTACCACTACCACCACTATCGCGACTACTATCACTACCGCCATTACTCTGACTGCCCCATCCATCGGCTGTGTCGTCCACTTGGCACAGCCGGTGTCGTAACACCCTAGAACCCCAGCTGCGAGTTGCCCCAAATGCTTTGCACGATCCGAAGGCTCAAAGGGTTTTCTGCTCAGCAGATTTCCCCTCCCAGAGCCAGGAAGTAGGGAGTGCGGCTCGAAGACGGATCGTCTAGGGCTGCAGGGAGGGGGGTTCCCAGAACCGAACCCTAAGCCCTAAACGCTGACAGCCGTAAGCCTGTAGAAACTTCACAAGAAGCCTGTAAGAATACGATTGAAGCCCCCCTAGAACCCCTCCAAAACCCTTATATACTTATTCTACTTCTAGTCTACTGGGCCCCAAAACCCTATTCTAATCATTAAGGCTTCTACAGTAGAGCCCTGAAGCAGCAGCCCGCCGAAAGTGGTGAACTTCACCTTTGGGCTTTGGGGGATCTCCTTTAAGAGATTTATAGAGGTTCCTTTAAGGGGATCTTAAGGGATCCTTTAAGGGATCCTTTAAGGTGCTTCACTGCCGCGAGCTCTCGCGACATGAAGCTTAAGGCGACTTTTGTGGACGCCGACGAGGACGGCGAAGGCCTGAAACTGGCGTTTAGGGTTTAGGGTTGTTTAGGGTTTAGGGTTTAGGGTTGTTTAGGGTTTAGGGTTGTTTGGGGTTTAGGGTTTAGGGTTGTTTGGGGTTAGAGTTTATTACTTTGGGTATGGTGTTTAGGGTTTCAGGGGTTAGAGTTTATTGCTTAGGTTATGGGGTTTAGGGTTTTCGGGACTTCGGGAGGGGCCTCAAACGTTCAAAGAAGTACCTCTTTCGGTTCCGTGTTTGGTCTACATTGGGCTTGCGCCCGAAGGTATTTCGGGTGTTAAGGTCAAGGGTTTAGCATGTATGCATGCAGATATGATTAACATGACAATGGTGATGCTGATGATGATTCTGATGATGATGATGATGATCGTCATGTTCCTTCGTCCGGTTTCGTCGGCTTCGGCAGGTTTCCTCAAGCTTCGAAGTTTTGCAGGACAATGGAAGCCTATGCCGAGTTTCAGGAAGGTCTTTCTAGGGCTGAGCGAGAGCCTGAAGCTTGAGAAGTTTAGTAAGGGCTTGAGGTGAAGTTGAGAGGTTTCATGGTTCAGGGCTTGGGGTTTGTTCGGGTTTGCAGCTTCTTTTCGTCCTTGTGCCCATCTGTACAGCAGGGTGCTCCAGCCAGAGTTTCGGCTGTGGCAGGGCTCCGCATTGGATTTGGCATCTTCCTCTTCATTGCATCACATTGCGAGAACAGCCGCAAAAGCACACACTCAGAACGTGAGGACCCAGCAACACCTTATGACACCCTTTTACACAAAAGGCCGCTGGAGGCTAATAAAACCTTCGCTTTTGAGCCCTTATAAAAGCCCTGCAAAGGTCTTACAAAGCCCTCTGTGAAACAAAACCCCATCCCCTTCTAGTTTCGTTGTCGAACCAATATAGAACTCTTATGAATCCTCAATAGAAGCCCAAATCAACCCTCAACATTCCTAAATCAGAAATCCTAATCGCGAAACCCGAAACCCGAAATCCTAAGCCTTAAACCCCTAAAGCCCTAAACACTATATAGTAGCCCTCATAGAGCCCTTTAAAGGACCCCCTATATACATCCCTAAACCCTAAACCCTTAAAGCAGCATAAAGGCTTCTGTGCAGCGCCTGCCACTCACTCCGTGCAGCTGGACGAAGCCATTGGCTCGGGGACCTCGTCTGTCCCTGGGCTGGTAACTACGGTTTTGGGTTTAGGGTTTAGAATGTATGGTTTCATTCCTTGCGCCGTCTTGCTTTTTTTTTGGCAGGGTTTTATAGAGTTTCAAGAGTGTTTTGCAAAATTGCAGGGTTTCATGCCCAACACTGGTTTTTGGGTGTGGCTTAGGTTCAGATCGAGGGTTTGGGTTTTAGGGTTTTAGGGATGCGGGTTTGCATTTATTACTGTAACCCTTTCATATAAGTCTTGTTCATAATTGCGATTTTCTATTAGTGGTAACATTCCCGTCATGCTCTATATAACTATAGTATGATCTACCACAAAACCTTATTCTGATTGCTACCTCCCCCCCCACCCCCCCGAATGCTCGAAGGCCAACTTGCAACGTTAGCTGTACGTGTTGCGCCCTCACTTTGCCCAATGCATGTACCCTGGGTGATGGGTACCCTAAGCCCTAACCCTAAACAGTAGGTTTAAAGTTTAGGTCTCGCCATTCCCAGCGCCGCAGGTAGTTTTTCAAGTATCCTCAGTCGAGCATCACGAGGTGGGCACTGGCACGTACGGGAGTTTCGGTGGTCAGGGTTCAGGGTCCAGGGTGAACTGGGCCTTGTTGGGTTTAGGGATTAGGGGCGAGGGTTTAGGGTTCATGGTATGGTTAGAGGTTCCAATGCAAGAATCCTGGACCATGACAGTGTCACAGCTCAAAGCCTGTACAGGTTATCCTGGTACTTGGATGCCGGTAGCTGGAAGGGCAACTGCATGGATCTTGAGTCACCACAAAGGACAACCGCGTGAGAAGTGAGCTGCAGTCGATTCAAGTTGTAAACAAGTGGCCTCATGCCCGCCTCAGTGTAACTGTCCCTGAAAAACTAACCCACCCAAAAGCCCTAGACCCTAAGCCCTAAATCCTGAAAAGCTTGCACCTTAGGCGGAAAAAGGAGCTCAACAAAAAAAACCCTAAAAAGCCCTAAGAAACCTGAACTGCAGCCTGATTTGGCAGACTTCGACGGAGCGGACGTCCCTGAGATCGGATGTCGTCGCCAAAGTCAGCAAGAAAGGCGCAGCTTCTCACAAGACCAATCAATATGCATATAGAAATAGATATGAATGTATGTGTGGATGTGTATATGTATATTTCATGTATGCCATATCTTTATTGTACGGTATAATATCATAACATGTTTTTATGTTGTCGTATCATACTGTGTTATGACATGTTGTTATATCACTTTTAGCCCAAGTATGTTGTAGCGTATGACATGATACGATATGGTATAGATTTATATCATCTTATTCTTTAGTCATGTCAGGTTATACTGAAAACTATTTGATATGCTATGGTGTTATTGTCTATTATTCTCTATGCCATCACATTTTCTTTATTCAATATTTGTATATATTCCATTTTAATATGTTATTTTCTGAAAATTTACTATATTTTGGAAAAATATACTATACTATGTTATATCACGTTATATCATATTTTACTATGTTAAGCACTATGTTTTAGTACAGTACGCCATAGTATATGATATCAGTTTTTACAATATATTGTATTATATTGTAATATAGCATATCATATTACGTTGTGTGCTAGTTTGTTACCATACTATATTACATGTTACGGTGCTGTTATTTCATTACATTAATATATCACATTATACATTAGATTATGTTATGTTGTATTATGTTATTTTATAACAAAAAACACCGTACATGATAGCATTGTATCTCATGTCATATCATACTAGGTTATATACTTTATCTAACTTAGAAAATCCAACTAAATAGAAGCAAGATAGAGAAGTAAATGCATAAACAAATGAATGGGTGAGTGAATGAACAAAACAGTATAGACATAACTATGACTACATATATATATATATGTGTATATATATATATATAAATGTAGATCGTATGATGCCTTTCAGGGCAAGTTCGCTAGATGTCTACATCAGAGCCGTGCTAGCGGACGTGAGCTCGTGAAGAAGCCAGAGAGTCCACTACCCTTTCATTCTTATGCATTCAATCATGAGGGGCATCTCTATGGAATGTGAAGCAAAGCTTTACATAAAGGGATACATTAGACCTTCTTGGAAAGGGGAAAAGCTTTACGTAGAGGGATATATTGGATCTTCTCGGAAAGACTGTACGAACCCCACACCTCAATCCTAGACCTTCAACCCTAAACCCACCCTAAACCCTAAACCCTAAACCCCTAAACCCTAAACCCTAAACCCTAAACCCCAAACCCTCGAGATCCTGAACCCTGTCGTTAGTTTTGGTGGTGCTCGTAGAGCTCTTGTTCGGGTTTCTCAGCTTCCGTCGTCCTAGTCCCTATCCCACTCTCCGAGTTTTTCGAGCTTTTAGGTTTGCGGGCGTTAGGGGTTTTTAGGGTTTTGGAGGTTCAGTGGGGTGTTCGTGGTGGTGGCGGTGCCGGCCGTCGCCTAAGAAGGAGCTCACGAGAACGAGTCGGCGCATGGTGCCCGAGCCGAAGCTCGCATTCTGTCCGGGCTGAAGCCTCACCTAAACGTCGTGGGTGCCTGGGCACTTAAAGGGGTTTAGGGGGTAGGATCCGGTTTAGGGTTTAGGGTTTAGGGCTTAGGATTAGGGTTTAGGGAGTGCCTGGGCAACTGGGTTTAGGGTTTAGGGGGTGCCTGGGCACTTATAGGCGCCGCCATACGCCGGCTACTCACAAGGGGGTTCGGAGACGAGGTTTGTTGGGGTTTAGGTTGGGGGTTAAGTATTTTAGCAGCACAGCCTGTGAGGACAAACTTAACTCGAGATAATAATGATGAAGTAGAACAACAAGCAATCATTGCAATGTCCGAGCCATGACCAATAGAATCATAGTGTTCGTAAACCCGAATGAAGCTCTAATACAAGGACCCTCAGTTGTCAGAATAGGCTTTGAGATATAGTCTTGTACGGCAAGAACAAATAAATGGAGACCATATGCCGATACAGCTACTAACTATCCCTCGGTTAACTACTACAGGGGCTTAAAAATGATTACCAATACTATTTTGTGAGCTTCATATTATAATTGTCGTACAATGAGCCCCCCCAAAACCCTATTCTAATTATGAAGGCTCCTATATTATTCTTCAGCTCCTTGTTAAAGATCCATTGAAGGCTCACTATTTTGCCTTGTAAGCTCTTCTATTGCACCCGTTGGAAGATCAATATGGGAGTTTCTGAAATTCGGGGTACCTTGTTTTGGGGTCCTTATAATAAGGATCCTACTACTTAGGGCACTATATTAGGGTCCCCTATTCTCGGAAACTCCCACATTGGTGTCGGAGTAGTTTCTCATATTGTTGGGGGGTGTGCACCCGCGACAGTATAGCACTAAACCCCCCTAAACCCTAAACCCTAAACCCTAAACCGAAAATACAAGCCATTCTTCACTCCAAGCCTAAGCCGAACCGCTCCATCCGAAAAAGCAAGAAGACCCGCCCTCCCCCCCATTACAGCAAAATCCTGGGCTCTAGTCAAAATCAGAGGCCTCAGGAAGTAGGGCTAGAAGTAAGGTTAGGGTTTGAGGATGTTTTAGGTGACGGCGCTTCTACGCGCCTATAGGCGTTTGGTAGATTACTCGGTTATTTTTTTTGAGGCGGGGGGTCGCGGCAGGGTGGGGAGGGGGGGGGGGCGATGACGGCACATACGTCGATTTCCGACCAAGACGTTGCAGTTTCCTTGTCTTCTTACGGCATCTGATCAACACGCTGCAGTTTCGGTTTCGGGGAAGCTGGCAGTAGCAACGCTTGCCATGACATACCATGTCTGCGTGGCTGTGCGAATTGCTGCCCGTGGTGCATGTAGTTATAAGTGGGGTTATAAGTAGGGTAACCATAATTATAACCCATATTAGGGGACGTATAACCCCACTTATGACTACCCATGAACCTCCAAGTCGAATCTAGGCACAGTAACCCGGAGGTCCTAGGATTGCCGTAACCATGCTGTATTGCTGATAACCCCGATGGAGGAACTTGCAACGATGCTTGGAAAATCCCCGAAACCCGCAGAGCCCTATGAAACCCTTATAGTAATCTTCTAGAAGCCCGATACTGCCCCATAGCCCAACTTACTAAGTCCCGTGGTCCTCTCAGGTTTTCACGGACTTTTCTGTACCACGGACACATCGGAGGCGTCGGCTTCTGTGTTTAGGGTTGAGGGTTTTATCAGGGGTTTTGGGATTCAGGGGTTCAGGGCTCAGGGTCTTCAGATTTTCGAGCAAGAGAAATCTGATGCCTCCAGCTTTGGGCCTTTTTAGGGTGTTGAGGTCTCGGGGCTAAATAGAGCAAAGGATTTGGTAGGGGGGGAAGGAAGGGCAGCAAGTGCACTGGCGCTTGTTTGCATCAGCAAAAATAGTAGTTGGTGCCATTAAACCACAGAACTCGCCGCGAACCACTAAACCTTCAAGTAAATCCGAAGCTCGAACATCCCGAAGCCCTAAATAAGCCCTAAACCCTAAACCCCTAAACCCTAAACCCTAAGCCCTAAACCCCTAATCCCTAAACCCTAAAACCCTAAACCCCTAAACCCTAAACCCCTAAACCCTAAACCCTAAGCCCTAAACCCCTAAACCCTAAACCCTAAAACCCTAAACCCCTAAACCCTAAACCCCTCAACGGCTCAAGCCAGTTTGGCTCAAGGCCCCTTGGTGTGCGCAGTCGGGTAGTTGCTTCCCTCAGGTGCTTGTGTGAAGGATATGTCGTCGGGGCGTCGTGCTCGTGAAGGGGTCAGGCTGGACCTTGCTAGTGAAGTGCCGGTACCAGAATCTGTATCGCCAGTGAAACGTGGAGGGAAGGCTGCCCAAGGGGGGTCGCCTTCGAAGCGTGGGCCAGGGCGTGGTGATGGTGATGGTCGACAGGTCACCCTGGACATGCAGCAGCTGGCAAGCTTGCTGGAGGAAACCGGGCAAAAAATTATGAAAGCTCAGCATTATCACCTGGAGGCCAGGATGGGGGCTCTGGAAGAACTGACCGGAAAACGTCTTGCCTCGGCGGAGACGCGGATTGGGACAGTGGAACACAAGGTGGAGAGTATGGAAGAAAAGCTAGATGCTCTGGCCAAGAAGCTCGAGGCGACACAGACGACAGGACAAGGGAATGACCATCAGGACAGACGGTTCAGACTGGTCTATGGGGGATGGCCACGGGACTCGCACAGAGATGATATCCTACATCAGCTCCAGAAAGCCCTGGATCGATTGGGCGTGTGGGACATGGTGGACTATCCACCTTTCACTACAGGACCGCGGCGTAGTACAGCCCTCATCGTCTTTGCACCACGCGGGGATGAGACTGCCTACCAGGTCAAGAAAAGAATGCACTCGATCATTCGTGCAGTGACTGAGAACGAGGTAACACTGCCGGGTGGGAGACGCCTCTTTGCGACCTATGCCAAGTCGAAGGGTGAAAGGGCGATTGGTGCTCATGCTGCTTGGGTCAAGCGAGCCGTCCTTCAGGTTTGCCCGGGGCAAGGTCAACGGCTTGATATGGAGTATCAGACGGGAGGAGTCTGGACCGGAAGCAGCTTTGTTGCCAGTGCCAAGCAGCCGCGCCCGGCAGGGGCCCCGGACAATGAGGTGGTATGGGATGATCACAAGGAGGGCAAATACTGGGTGCACGCCGGTGCCTTGGCCAGGGAGCTTGGCATCACCATGGAGGAGATCAAGCGGGGCCTCGAGGAAGCCAAGCGCTGACTGGAGGCTTGCAGGGATGGGCCAAGGGCTGATGAAAGGACTAATTCGAAGGGGTTATTCCGCTGTACAGCTGGAACACAGGGGGCAGTGCAGAGACAGACTATGCTCAGGTGGTTTCGGATCTTGTGGAAGGACTACCACGGAATGCAATTCTATGTGTGCAAGAAGCTGCCCGCGGAAAAGCCGGGTGGCAGCAGATTTCAAAGGGTTCATGGACGACGGTATTACACCGCCATACGGCGGCATGGCGTGGTTCAGGGATTGTGTTTCACGAGGCCGCATGGCGAGTGATGAGGAAAAAAGCGACCGAGCGAGGAACATGGTTCAGGGTACGACATGTTGAAGGGACTGAGTGCTGGGTTGGGACAGCACATTTTACACCAGGTACCACACAGCCGGTGCATGCAGCTGAAGTGAGTGACCATCTCCAGAGCTTGCCTGCTACGACCTTACCAGTCCTACTAGGGTGTGATGTCAATTCAGAAGTGTCGTGGGGACTTGACGACCAAGGAGACCCTGTTGTGGCGCCAGGAAATGGGAAAACCCTGCATTTCTTCTCAGCCTGCCAGATCCGTGGGCTCTGCCCTGCGATACCGGCCCAGGAGGACTTCCGGACCCCGACAAGCAGACCTCGACAGCAAGGGAAACAGGGCAAGCAGATTGACACCATCTTGGCAGCTAGGGTGAAGATTGGGGCTTTAAGGATTTACAGGGGTTCCCACCTGGCCTTGGGGACGGATCATGAATGCCTTGGCTGTGATGTCACCTTAACGTCCCACCGACCATGCACAGTTTATGCCACCAGACCGCGAGTTTGGGTAGGAGGGGTTCAGGGCATCGAGGGCGACTTGGATCAGGCGAGGCTTGCAGCGTTGGCGAAACAATGTACTAAACCCAAGCCCAGCAGTGCCTACCAAGACTCGGAGGAAACCAAGGCTGCCTTTGCACAAGCGCGGCGGCTCCGGACAGGGGAGGCGTGGACTCAGGCGCGCAACCTTCGCAAGAAAGCCAGGCGGTTATGGGAACAACAACGCCTTGTGAATGCCACTTCTGGCAATTGGAGTGCCTATAAAGATCTCAAACAGCGTGGGAATCAGGGCTGGGACTCCTGTTTTGCGGAAGCACAGGGTGATACCGATCCTCATGAAGTTATCCATACGCATCTAGAAAAGCTATATACGACTGGAGATGTGATCCCCCCGCTGCCTGCTTGGGATGGTCCGGTTGAGGACTTCACGCTTGCTGAACTTCGCTTTGTCCTCACACAAGGGAAGAAAGGAAAGGCAGTTGGCACGGATGGTACTAGCCAGGAGCTGTTTTGTGGTATTGCTGAACTCCCTGGTGGAGGGGAGGCGCTGCTAGACTTTTTCAGTTCAACCGGGTGTATCGAACAGCAGTAATTCCCAGCGATTGGCAGACTGCCTTGATGGTGTTGATACCTAAAGAATTGTTCCCAGTGGAGGCCAAGAATCTACGACCACTTAGTATGAGCTCTAGTGTATCGAAGTGCTTTTGCCGCCTACTCATGCTGCGCACGTCGGGAGCTTTAACACACACAGGGGCCTCACAGTGCTCAGGCGCTGGGAGACAGACAGCAGAGTATCTCTTTTGTGTGGGAAGGTTGATGCAGTTGGAGTCTGAGTGGCACGCGGGGTTCGCGATAGCTAAACTGGATCTACACAAAGCGTATGATATGGTAAACCGCAAGGCATTACTCACCAGATTAAGGACAACTATGGGAGACGGACCAACCTTCAGGTGCTGGCATGCATTGTTGTCGGAGACTGACGCGGCGTTACAAACATGTTGGAACACCACTAGACTGCAAGTGGACCGTGGCATTAGACAGGGCTCCATTGAATCCCCAGCCTTGTTCAGCTGGTTGGCGGAACAGATCTTGGAGGACAGACGTGCGCGGTTCAGCTGGGACCAACGACCATTGGTGTATTCGGGATTACGGGTTCAGGAACTTTTGTTCATGGACGATGGGTGCATTTGGGCGAGGAATGCAAACGAGCTAAGCGCCAAATTAAATGAGTGGGCCCAGGTACTTCATGAGGCAGGACTTGTTCTAAACCCGGACAAATGCAGGGTCTATTTCTCTCCGTACATGGCAGGGCCTCGGGAGGTCAAAGTGCAGCAGACAGTGGTACCAGTGGTGGATGTTTTTCAGATTATGGGAGTACCCTTTAGGGTTGGTGCAGCATCGTCGGAGCTCCTGGCACCCTTCTTTCAGAGGGCTAGAGACAAATTCTGGAGTCTCAAGCACTTGCTCAGAGCGAACACACCGTTGATGGGCACGGTACAGCTCCTAGATAGAGTCATTGGAGGGCTTGTGCTGTGGTGCTTGGCTGCCCTTGCTCCGGATAAGAGCGCAATGATACTCCTCAACAGCCTACAGCTACAACTCACTATGTGGTGCATGAAAGTGGGTAAACGATCCAATGAGACGTGGCTAGCCTTCAAGCAGCGAGGGTTTAGGGGAGCAAGACAGGTTGTGTGGAATTGTCTACGCAGGAGATGGTCTACGGCCTGGTTGGAGCGATGGCGGAACTTCTCAGGCCACAGGGCAAGGGGCCGAGACAGGGTTGTCCCAGGGGCTGCCTCCACTATGGACAACTTCCGAGATCGCAGCTGGTGGGTTGCAGAACAGTTGAAGCCACAGGGTCAGCGGTTACAACACCCCCGACATTATCCTAAGCTGTCGAACCTTGAGAAGGATATGGACTTTGCAGCAGGGGGAGCCCAGTGGAGGGTGGTTGCTAGGGATAGAGCCCAGTGGCAAGCATGCAGAGGGAAATGGATTGAGTGTATGGACGTACCATGGACTGGTGGCAGGCAGACCTGTATCAGGGATATCAGGGACTAGCTGACAATAGGTGGCTGGCCGATGCAGCAGAGGGTTGATGAAGGGAGCACAACCTGAAGTACCCGCAGCTCCTTGGCTGAGACCCGCCTCGCCTTGTTTTGAGCTCATCTTCGCTTTGCGAGTGACACAACATGTGTTCACGCCTACATGGTTTCGTATTCCGGGCCTGGATGGCCTTTGTGTGGCTGACTCCTCCCCAAGGGACAGTCGCCTACGACAACAATGCCAAGCGCCACACGCGCCCCAAGCTGGATCCGCTCTGGCGAACCGAAGGTACTCCGACGTCCACTCTGATTTCGCACAAGATGCCCCTCGATGGGGGCGCTCAGGTGGAGGCAACGTTGAAGCCCAGAGAGGGAGGTGACAGTGCAGGTTTGGCGGAGGCTGTGCACGTTCATCGACTGCCACATTGGCTCCCCAGAGGCCGAGGGACAACCGGTTGGTCGGGAAATGCCGTGCATCATGCTGTTCGGCAAACCCTTACCTAGCAGAACTCCCTCACCTGAGGGTGAACAAAGGGTGGCAAAGAGACGACAGATCTTACGAGTGGAGGTCAGCACAGCGGGGGCCTCCACTGATGCCCCTTTCCGCTCAGTGTCCTTGGACATTCCGACGGCAGGGCACATGGAACTTTCCATGCGGCTGTCGCTGCATGACCTCCCGGCAAGCCCGGTATCGACGATCGCAGCTTCAGATCAAGCCAGTACTGTGCAAGTGGAGGACACAGAGCACACCATGGGGACGAATGGCCTTGAGTTACCGCCACCGACCCCGCATGGACTTGCAAACTTCGGCTTGTCTGCAACGACCTACAGTCATTTATGGGAAGCCTGGCGGCAAGGAGGGCTGTCTGTGGCAGAAATACGAGCCTGTCATGGGCCTCAGGTTGCCCAGATGGTGATGGACCAATGGGGCAGCCTGCCCCTTGAGGCGTACCTGCCAACAACAACGACAGCCTCCCGGGACACCATGAGAAATGAGGCAAGAACTACCCGTGAGGATGACGAAGGGGATGAGGAAGCCTTGGTACAACAATGGCTACAAGGGTGGCAGTGGACCCTGCCGGTGGTGATGGCTATGCCGAACAGGGAGGAGCCGTTCTTCACGCTAGCCAGAAATATGGTCCGCTACCTGGGCCGACAAGGAGCAAGTGTGACGGTGCTTGCCACGGTTCTTCAGGAGCTGGCATGGGAAAGGGAGAACAGAGAGTACAACCTCCAATATGAGGAGTTCTTGGGACTCCTTGGACTTCCATGGGAATGTGACAGGGACCGATCGGACGATATTGAACCCCACCACAGGGATGTCTTGGTGTGGCTGGAGACTGAACTGTGGAACGAGTACATTGAGTTAGCGGAGGTGCAGACAGGGTTTGAGTCCGAACAGCTCATGGCCATGAGAGAACAAGAGTGCCTCCCCGAGGCGGACTGCCAAGTCTGGAGACAGTGGGCCACACAGGTCTCTGGACCGGCACACGCTGCGAGATCTCCTACCCGGTCCCGGAGCCCGAGACATGAAGGAGATGCTTCCTCGCTCATGGAAGGAGGCCGCAAGCCGAAACCTAAGGCTAAGGCGGACCGGAGCGAGACCACAGGACCGAGGCGGAGGAGGCAGAATCGAGAGCATCGCGAAAGAAGTCCACGGACCCCTGGAGCGTCGAGCTCTGACCGGCCAGTGCTGCCCAGAAGCAGGCACCGCTGCACCAATGCGGTGCGCCACCTCCTGAGGCCAAGACGCCCAGCAGCTCTAAACGCAGCTCCAGTGCAGATAGAAGATGCTACGTTGTGGTGGTTGCACCTGCTTGGATTGCGTGACGGCCCAGAGACGGACACAAGCAGGGCCTTGAGGAGGGAGAGCTCGAGAATCGGCTCCAGATGGTTCAGGATGTCCGACGAGAAGACCTGTTTGTTGTCATGGTTGGGCTCCTACGAGTGACAGCGATGTTGTGGGTTGAGTGTTGCCAGTTGGTTTACATGCATCCTCACATCCAGTCGCTGGTGTCGCCAGATGTGGAGGCCGAGGTGGCACCAAAGGATGAGGAAGGGGACTACACAGCTTGGATGCAGGGTTGGAAACACCTCAAACGGCCAGCCACTGACATGGAGCCGACAGACCTGACGAACTTGTTACATGATGAGGAGGAGGCCAACAGGGAGGGAGCAGGAGGCAATGGAAGAGGAGCACGCGGCTTATGAGTCACAGCAGGACCTCCGGGCACAACAAGAGGCCGAACAACAAGGGCGTGACTATGAGATGCAAAAATACCGTGACTGGGAGTCATGGGTCGTGCCCAACACCCCCAACGACCCGCCAAGGCGCTTGTGCACGAGACTGACTGTCCGACAAGCCGACCATGAGGGGACAGCGGTGTGCTCACTGCCGTTGGTGAGAGGTGCGAAGGTTCGCCTGCTGATTGACCTTGAGGAGGAGCAAGGCTACCAGCCGACGGCGACGCAGGCCTTGTCGAGTGAGCCCACCCTTGGCGACAACCTCAATACCTACTATATACAGTGGATGAGGGGCGAGATGGATGATGGAACTGTATTGGCAAAGGTTGGTCAAGACATGTTTCAGGTATTTCGCATGCAATGGGAGTTTGAGCAGGAGGCCAAAGGCGGTGGAACAGGGTCGGCAGGGTCTCAGGAGGTGCAGACTTCTATAGAAGACTCGGTGGAGGAAGGGTTATGATCGTCGTCGTCATCTACGAGGCAAGAGTATGTTTCAAATGGCTTCGGCCATCATCGCTCTCCCTATGGGGATCTTTGGCGAGCAAGTGGATCTGCTGGTCGAAAAAGGAGCGCTTAAAAAAACAAAAAAACCCTAAACCCCTAAACCCTAAACCCCTAAACCCCTAAACCCCTAAACCCCTAAACCCTAAACCCTAAAACCCTCAAGCCCAAATCCCCCAAGCCCTGAGGCCCTAGAAGCCCTCCCATCCTGCCACTTTTGTAACTTTAGTGCAGGTATGTACCCTTGGCGATCTTCTGTTTTGAAGGAGCTTAAAGTAAGAACTGGTTGAGGGTTTAGTTTTTTTTAATTTCAATCCAGAGTCCCTAAGAGGATTCCCAGACCCTCAACTACAGTACTTTAAAGCATTATCTTGGCGTTCTTCTGGTTGGCTCTTAGGACTTCAACTTTTTGGGTTTCTGTATGAACCATAATAAGGAGGCGAAAAGTTTAACTTTTAGGAGGGGTTCAGAAGTCAGGCAAGTACAGGTCGTAAGCATCAGCGTATAGCCCTCTCTGCAAGTATACTATATAGATACACTACATCTCTAGATCCCTAATTTGATTTAAGGTATATTCCTTAATTACGGGATATTGGAACCCTCAGAATCTCCGGAAGCATCGGACGTCACAACCCCTGGGCATCGGTAGAAGCCCTAAGCCCCAAAACCGTCAAGCCCACAAGCCCTACTGTTGATGATATAAATCCTGCATTAGCCAAAATAAGGAATATATGCCATTATTTCCATAGTCTAGGGTCATTAAGCTAATGCAGCATTTATATCATCAACCGTAACACTGAACCCCTAAAAACCCAAGCCTTAAACCTGCCTTCCTAAAATCCTATTCCTTTACATCCTAAATCCTAATCCACGGGTACCAAAAAAGTGCCACTTCGAGGCATTTCGGGCAGCTAGGTCTGATGTTAGGGTTCCTCGTCGGAGTTCTTCTGAGCCGCAAAAACCGCAAGGGTGGATGGTTTTGGGGTTTTGGGGCCTTAGGTTTCCAGAGTGTTGGGGCTTTCGTCAGGGTTTGGACCTTAACCGCCTCCCCCTTTCACCATGCTTTCCCAATAGCTGTTGCAGGAGCTGAATCTAGTCTTGGGCACCTTCGCCACGCGGACCTTCTCCAAGCCACCTGGGCTAATAGCACCCGAAGCCGAAAGCCCCAAACTGACTTCTAAAGGCAAAAAGAGCCCCCAAACGAGGCACCACCAAGCTTTCAAATCCATAGCTGACCGGGTTTAGGGTTCAGGACTTACAGAGCTGAGGGTGCTGTGTTTGTTGTGTAAGCTGTCCGCGCAACGCCTGCTGTTATTCTTGCGACTAGTTCATTTGACGATGTTGCCCTTTGCCCTCCAACCGCACGCAGTTAGTACTGCCTTCCTCAATGTCGTTGACTGGCTGATACTATTAATGCTCCTAGTCTTGCTGTTGCAGACTTAGTATCTACACTGCTCTTGCTACCGGCCTAACCCGAGACCTTCGATCTTAAGCCATACTACATTGCCGTCACCGTCGTCATCGATTCAGCTGTCCCAGACAGACGCTGTCGGAGTTTGAGAGCGCTTCGTGGTTGAAGGGTTTCGGGATTTAGGTTTCGAGATTGAGCGCCGCTGCTTTTTTGATTTAGTCATGGCGGGGTGGGAGGATGTGCAACGTCGAGTACTCCCGAGCAGACAATTGAACTTGAAGTCTGGGCGCTTCTGGCCTCGATCCAGGCAGTGTCCACCAAGGTTGTACTAGGTTCCTGGACCGCACCCCCCCCTAAAACCCTAAATCCCGAACCCCTCAACCCTAAACCCCTGAACCCTAACCTAAAGCCTAAGCCCTAAACCCCTAAATCCCGAATCCCTCAACCCTATACCCCTGAGTCCTAACTCTACCCTGCCTGGTGCCGAGCTCCTGAGACCTCCAAGCCCCAAACCGGAAGTCCTAAACCCTGAGCCCTCGACCCCGCCAGCAGCATTGATATTGTTATTGTTGTTATTCTTGCTGTTATTGTTAGTGTTGCCGATATTGTTACTGTCATTGTTGTAGTCATTGTCAGTGTCGGTATTGGTATTGGTATTGTTATTGTTTATGTTATTGTCATTGTCAGCATTGGTATTGGTACGGGTAATGGTATTGGTATCGTCGTTGTTGTTGTTGTTGTTACTATTGTGATTGAGTGAGTTTAATGTCAGTATTGTTTTCAACATTATTACTATTGACCATGTTAAGTAAACCCTAAGCCCAGAACCCCAAGCCCTGACAGCGAGGAAGCTCTATCTCAGCCGGAGCCCAAGGGGAGAGAGGAGTCTTACTGTGGGGCTTGAGGATTGTGCAACCACGGATTACGGCTCTCTTTGTTGTTTAAAAACGCGCTTTGTAGCGTTTCAGTCTCTTTTTCAGGATGGGTTTTGGACAGGTGTGAGGGGTTTATTTGAGTTCAGGGGTCAGGGCTTCTTATTCTATTTTGCGCAAGTAACCCTTTAGGAAACCTAAAACACCGAACCCCGAGAATGAGCCCCTGAAGAACCCGCAAAGGATGACTTTAGGCTCATCTAGCTTATGCAGGCCACCCGCCCGCCCAAAACCCCTAAAATGACCGCAAACCCCTCAAAGCCCCCCTAACCCTAAACTCCCCAAAACCTAGCCTGCTCAATGTGGCTCTCCAACCTTGCGGACGGAAAAAGGCCGTCAACAAAACAACCCTAAACCCTAAACTAAAAAAAGCCCTAAACCCTTAAACTCTAAACCCTAAACCCTTACCCCTTAAACCCTAAACCCTAAACCCCTAAGCCATTTTGCACCTCTAGGCCGGGTCGCCTCTTCCAGCTTTCACTCGCAAGCGAACACGGCTGCTTGGATAAATTGAAGGGTTTTGGGGCTCAGAAGGGCTTAGGGTTTTTTTGCTTACTTAAAGGACCATGGGACTTAGTAGCTAGGGTTCTAGTTAGGGTAACTATACTTATAACCCCAATTAAGGTACTTATAACCTCACTTACTAAGTCCCATGGTCTATGAGTGGTTAGATGAGGATTTTCATAGGGTTGTTGGGTGTTACAGGGCTGCTACAGGGCTCTGAAGTGTTTTGTAGGAATTAGCAGGGCAGGACCATGCTACGATCCTAAAAGGAGCCCTGAAAAGTTGTACTTCGGACCTATGTATGAGGGACGTTTTGTGTTTTGTTCAGGGTGTCGGACTGTGCAAAGGATTCTTGTGAGGGCTTCATGTCATAGGCTTGCGTGAAGGGACCTGTCGGACTTTAACATTTGGACCTTCTTGGTTCTTGGCCCTTGCAGGGTTTGGGCATGTAGGGTTGAGGATTTGAGTTTTGAGTTTTACGGGTTCTGGGTTTGGGGATTAAGGTTTTCAGGTTTAACTGGAGAGTTTTCGACAAGCTTGAACGTTTGCTGGTTCTAAACCCTGCCGCCCACATCCTGAAACCCATAATTTTGGTATTGGGTTCTTACATGTTGGTCCTTTTTGGAAAAGCTTGATCTTCTGGGATTACTCATTGAAGCGGTGGGTGGAGGGATTCAATCCCTAAACCCTAAACCCTAAACCGTGGATAAGGAGCTATAAAATGAGCCAGGGGCACCCAGCCAAAGGCTTTGCTTCTGCGATGTTGGTGATGGCGAGGATGAAGCTGAAGCTGAGGATGACATGAAGCTGAGGATGACATGATTAAGGCGATAGTGAAGAGGGTCACGGCTTCGATGGTGCCGGTGATGATGAGATCGAGGAAGATGGCGAGATCATAGTTCAGGCCGTGGTGATGAACGTCACCCTGATTTTCACACATACATTCCCCGTCTATCCCCTCGCTCAGATAAGTACATTCTGTTGGAGCTAGTGGGGCCGTTGTGGCTGTAATGACAAGCATTTCTGCAAGGCGCCGGCTTCGTCTCCATCCCCACACCCGGACAGTTCAGCGCATCTTGGGCTACCACCGGCGTTTGGGCGCAGAGATTTAAGCCTCCGTCGGTTTCAATGTTTGGTAGCTTTTGGAGCATTGAGATGCTTTCGGTTTCAGAGACACTTGCTGTCACTATCGTGACTTCCTGTTGAGGGTTTAAGGTTGATCTTGCTTGAACCATCGACGACACTTTCATTAGTAATCTTCGCGTCTCGTGATTTACGTAACGGCTCGCTCTTCACGTCGCGGCAAAGAACTTCCTGATACTCTTTGGAGCCGTCGTGCCAGAATTGGACGCCGGGGCCGTTCCGGAAATCGTGCGTCGCCCGTCCCTAAACCCTAAACCCTAAAGCCTAAACCCCAAACCCCAAACCCTAAACCCTAAACCTTAAACCCTAAACCCTAAACCCTAAAGCTTCAGCCCTGGAGCCCTCGAGCATACACCGACCCAAAACTCAAACTCTGCATCCTTGCTACGGAGCCATGAGCGCAAGTAAGTGGCCCTGTCCTGTAGCCGAGGACTCTGAAATTTCGAACGCATTCAGACGATGCTTGGTCGCCGCTTTCGAGTTTCCGCTTCAGCTTGCATGTCGTTTCTCTAAACCAGGAGCCATAAGCCCCTCGAGTGTCCAAAGCCCCGGACATCCAAGAAACAGCGAATCTCAACCCACTGCAAGGGCACAGGGGCATTATCGGCGAACTTGAGTCTGATATGTCGTGAAAAGAAAGCCATGACGGGTAAGTCTGAGCCTTTGTTGCGGCTGCTTCGTGGGGGGATCACGAGATTCCTGCACGGCCAAGATGCATGCATTCTCGGACCTCCTACCTCGACCCCCATGTTGAAGGAGGACCACAGTAGGCATGGGCTCTCGTGGTACTGTTGGTTCCGGCAAGCAAGGGATTTTGGTTTTCGGGTGTAGGGATTAGGACCCTCCGACGCCCCATGTCGGAAACAGAGTGGCGTTGCAAAATGTGGAGGCACTGTCTGACACAAGAAAGGCTCAGATAGAGCAAGCTTCACAAACAGCAGCTTGACACCGCAGCTGGCTCGAGGTTTGCCAAAGCCTGTACACGATTTTGCTCGGCGGTGGTGAACCTCTACAGCCCGAAGCAATAAATCCAGTTCAGGGTTAGGGTTTTGGGGTTTAGGGTTGAGGGTTGAGGGTTCAGGGTTTAGGGTTCGGGTTTGGGGGCTGACAGTTGAGTTTATCCGCGCGAAACCGTATCGCCAAGGCCACTGCGTTTTCCCTAGACCCTAGGCCCTAGCGTTCAGGCCTCCCAAACCGTGACAATAACGCTCATAGGCACCCTTCAACTCCCCTTTAAGAAAGCTCCGATGAAGCCCCTTTGTTGCCACGTCTAAAGTGATTAGAAACCGCTTAAAGGGTCGACATCAAGGGCTTTCTGGGCCATGCGCTGCCTATGGCTGGTGGGCGGCTTCTATCTCGCAGCACTGGAGTCGGCTCGCCTGGACCTGTCGCAGGTGGGTTTAAGGGCTTCTTGGTTGTTGTAAGTGGGGCTATACGTCCCCTAATACAGGTTTTAATTATGGTGACCCTACTTAGACACCCACTTATAACTACCCGTGCACCTCCGAGTAGGCTGATGGTTCGGGGCCTGGGGTTGGCTTATCTGAGAACAGCCCTAGAATCTCTCAAAATCCAGGCCCTTAAAATGCTGCGTGGAAGCAGTTGTCGAAAACAATCCTTGCAATCATACGTGCACCATGCCTAGCTGCTTTGCCAGATGCCAGAATCACTCTCCCAAAACCCAAGCCCAAAACCGTAGCAGCTAAACCCTAAACCCTAAATCCTAACCCCTAACCCCTAAACCCTATACCCTAAACCCCAACCCTAAACCCTAAACCCAAAACCTAAAACCTGCTTGAAAACCTATCAGAGCCTGGTAGCTGGCTGGGACGTAGCGGTGGGATCGAGTGGGAAGCCAGGAACAGCATAAGCGCCAATAAGCACGTGTAAGAGCTTGTAAGAAATATATCAGACCGCTATGTACACCAAAACACTGGCGACCTATCCTAAACCCTTACCCCTAAGCCCTAAGCCGTAAACCTTAAGTGGGTGGTTGTCAAAATTATGGTCCCTTTTTGGGTACCCTAAACATTAGGTGCCGTATTATAAATAAGGATCCCAAAAAGGGACCATAATTTTGACACTTAAGTAGCAGTTCGGGCTCAGAGGGCCCGGGGGCCCGATCGAGGAGCTGCAAACGGCTGACAGAAGCGGCTTTTTCTTCGGGGTTTTGAGGGTTGCTGTAAGGGTTCTTCCAGGGAACCTGTAAGGGTACCTCTAGGGAAGTAGGGGCTTAGGGGTTGAGGGGTTCAGGGTTCAGGTGTTTGGGGCTAAGAGGTTTATTCGCTTAGAGCTATCAAGAAGGGCCAAGAAGAGTTTGTAACAGCAGTGGGTTTAATGGGGTTTCATGATGGGCGCTGCGGATTTCATAGGGCCTTTTGACGGGCTTTGGAGTTTTAGGTTCTAGGCTGCAGGGTTTATGGCTTTACGGTCCACTTCTCATGGCCGTGGACCCCAACCCGACGCTTCTAAGCGCTCTGTGCCCTACATCTCCAACCTCACAACTACAAGCCCTACACCCTAAACTTTGCCTCTTGAGCCCGAAATCCAAAGCGGTCATGGGACTTAGTAACTAGGGTTATAATTAGGGTAACTATACTTATAACCCCAATTAAGATACTTATAACCTTACTTACTAAGTCCCATGATCCTCCAAGTAACCTACACTAGACCCGAAACTCTAAACCCTCAACCCTGCCCTCAGCCGGCCCCGGAAACTTCAGTTTGGAAGGTGGCGAAGGATCCGACACCGTTGTGTCATGACGACATCGTGGACGAGACGTGCGAGTTGACTCCTGGAGAGCAGTTGGGGGTTTTAGTGCGACCCCTGCCTCCCGTAATAAGGATTATGGTGGGGATCCTGATATGAAGGCCCCTGCAAAAACAGGGTTTAATGAATCAGGTCGGAACAATCAGTAATAACAACGATACTGTTCGTTGGGTTCCTGATTACAATCAGAGTATAACAAGTATAGTATTCAAAGAAAAGCTTATTCCAATTAGTGCGGCCTCAATTTCATAGTATCCCTCGTAATCCCTTGAAAAGGACCCGCACAGGAACCCTATTCTCATTATTAAGGACCCTACATTACGTTAGGGCTTCGCCTTGGCCCTAAAAACCTGGAGCCCGGAACCGATCTAAATCCGTGTATAGAACTTCTAGGACCCAGAGTCAGCCCTTATTCCCTTTTTAGGGTTCAGGTTCCCTTATAACCCCCTTTAAGCCAAAAAGGGCACCCTTTTTATTCCTAGGTTACTCGTAGGTCTAGAAACCCTAAACCCTAAACCCCTATAGATCCCTTAAAGGAACCCTTGTAGTACCCTTTAGAGGACCCCTAAACTCTTGGGTCTAGACTTTTGTGAAATTTTTGAGAGCCTCCTCCGAAGCCTAAAGCGCATTCGGAGGTTGAGCGTTATATTCAGGAACCAAAGAAGCACCCAAGCATAAACTTTCGGGTGGGAGATCCCTATCTTATTGGCTTAGTTGAAGAGGGGATTCTGGGATATCCCAACCTGGTGGTTTTTGTTTAGGTCCTTTTCTGGGGCCCTATTCATGGCCCAGGTCAGAGGTTCTAGGCCCCGTAATATAGCTCCCTTGCAACTTTTTCCATAGTTGGCCCTAAACCCTAAACCCTAAGCCCCTTTTGCATAGTTGGTGGCTTTTGCTTAGCCCGAAGCTCAAGGCCTTCGCCCCTGAAGCCCCAATCTCCAAATCAAAAGTCTGTCACTGTAACTCTCGGTTTAGGGGTTCCAATGAAGTGCAATCTGCTGCTCTAAACTCCAGGCAATGGTGGGTTTGAGGCTTGTTAGGCCCAATGGATGGCAACCCGCTCCATGTGAGTTGAGCATCATGTGAAGCGACACAATAACAATATTAACCAAAAAATAGTCAGACTAAGACTGAGAATGAGAATAAGAATATCAAGAAGAAGACGAATTATGATAATTATGTCTTGTATGGGGCATCAGCCATCGGATGCTGGCCTCATCCGGCCAAGAACCCCCCCTTGGTCCTCAAGCGGCTGCGTGCAGGGCTTCAATCCTTGGAATTTCCATCAACCAGCAGGACCTTTGCACTCGGTTTAGGGGCTTTGGAAGTCTCGCCAAATCCAAACCAAACTGTAAACCCTAACCCCCCCAAATCCCTAAACCCTAAACCAAGTACCCTTAAACCCTAGACCCCAAAACCCCAAACCCTAAACCCTTACACCCTAAACCCCCAACCCCTAAACCCTAAACCTAAACCCTAAACCCCGAACCCAGCCCTGAACCTCTCAGGCTCTCGGCTGGTCGGAATGTCTTCCAGCGTGGACCGTCCGGCAAAGCGCGTGTCCTCAGCCTCGTGGCATTTGGGCTTGATGTTTCCGGGTTGGGTCTGAGGTTTAGCGTTTAGGCTTTAGATTTCCGGATTAGGGTCGACAGTTCAGAGTTGAGGATTTCGGGTTTCAGGGTTTACGCTTTCGGGTCCAGGGTTTGGAGTTTAGGGTTTTGGATTTCGGGTTGGGGTTTAGGGAACCCATGATAGCAATCACACTGATCATAGGAATGAAAGTGATCATGGGCGATAACAGTAAATGCGGTATCGTAGTCCAAATTGTCAGAACAGGTCGGTAGGAGCATTAAGTTTGAAACCCGAAGCCTCATATCTTAATCCCCGAAAGCTTTTTCTTCCCACCACCATTTCAAGACACCATGAACCCTAAACCATGAACAGCAAACACCTGTTTCTGAAAGCCACCAAAATTACACAGCATACTTTACACCTTAAGGCCCTCATCAACAGACGCCTGAAAGCCTCCAACAAAATCCTGCTAGAGAACAAAGCCTAAACTCTAAACCCTAAACCCAAGCCCCTTAAACCATTGAAGGGGAAAGGCTCTAGACCCTTGACTCCAAAGCGTTCAGAACAACGAGAGGCTAAACCCGGAATTTCAATCCGCCAAGTCTTCAACTTCAACACTGCAAACGATCGCCTGATGAAAGCCCATTGAGCCGGCGAAGACCCTGAAATGCAAAACAACATTCAAAATCTTAAACACGCTAAACCTCCTTAAAATCCTTGTATTCCTTACAGTCCTACACCCTCAAGGAGAAGACTAGAGCAGGAGGGCCGCACCATCCTATGTTAATCACCGTGGACAACCATATTAAACCAAATCAGTTCATCTGAAGCCCTACTCTTATGGTTGAGGCACCTATTTTTAGACTCTATGACATTATGTATGGTAAGCCAAACACAACCCATACAACGCTTGTAAGAACCCGAAGCGGCCCCGATTTACGAAGTCCCCTGATGCTGGAATTCCCTTTTACACCCTGATGCAACCTCTTAAACCCGAAGCCCTCAACCCTAGTCCTAAACCCTACAACCTTTATGGAACCTTAAGGAGTCCTTTCAAAACACCTCGTGTGGGCGAGGCTTCGGTGAACTCCAGGCAGCACTCCACACGACCTTAGATTCCCTGGCGAGTACCTGGGACTGTGGGGAAATTCAGCGTTGTCAAACAAAGTTCTGGGTTTTTGTTTGAAGGCTTCGATATTTTCAAGAGTGTTCTCGAGGTTTTAAATAGGCCTTGTTGAGGGTTGCAGGTTAAATATACAGAGCTTTCGAGGGGTTAGGATTTCATGGTGTTCCAGCGGGGATATCTAGAGTTTCAGGCTGCAGGGTTTCCGGCTTGGGGTTCAAGATTGAGGATACATGAGGGTTCAGGGTCAGCGTTTAAGGTCCTGTGTTTGGGCGGGGGGGGGGGGGGGGGGATAGGGTCTTTGTTGGATTTCGTTGGCTAGAGGTACTAGGGTGTTGAAGGGCTTTGTTGAGCTGGCTTTCTGTCGCATGTGCCAAGGGTTTTCGGATTCGGATTAATGTAGAAACCTGAATAAGAAACCTTGGGCCTTTATTAGGGTTCCTTATATAAATCCCACTATTTTAGGGGTTATAGACCCAGGGTTTCTTAATCAGGTTCCTACATTAGGCTTTCAAGTTTCCTGTCCCCGGGTTTCGGAGATGCAGCCCACAAGGCCCTAATATTTGGGTCGTCGCAACCAGTGAGACCATCCCCTCGCAGTCCCTGTATTCCAAAAAACAGCGCTATACCCCAAACCCAATTCTGAATACTCAGGCTTCTATATGACATTGCCCTGCAAAGGCTACATGGACTTCATTGGTCTGGACCCGCACCACGCTGGGCCGTTCATGGTGAACTGCATGGAGCTGCTTGGTGCTAGGCAAAATCAGGTTTTGGGGTATTGGGTAGGGTAAACCCTAAACCCTAAACCTTGCTTTCGGTCTAGGATGTGGTGTTGGTTGAGATCGGGTCTGGTGCATTCGAAGCTAATTACGAGAAAACTGAGCCCTGGCCCAACCTCCAGACCTTCACTCGAACCTCCTCACCTACTACCTAAATCCCGAACAGATACCACATGCAAAGGTAGGGGCCTTGAGTCCTAACGTCGGCAGCTTGTGCAGCGTTCACGTCGTCTGGTAGAAGATAATTCTTAGTAGTAGCAGGGGCAGGAGCAGCAACAGCAGCAGCAGTAGCACTGGTAGCAGTGGTAGCAGTGGTAGCGGTGGTAGGGTGGTGGCGGCGATGGCAGGAAGCAGCAAAGCGCCACGAGCGGTTCAAGATGACGGGCCGCGTTATGCCATGACAATTCATTCGCTTGTGCATCTGAGAGCGTGGGTACTGGAGGAAATTGAGTCCCTCCTAACAGCCCAGTCGGAAGCTACATTAGCGTGGGCAGCTGATCTGCTCCTTGCGCTCTGGTCGGATATCCAGTTAGCAAAGCCGAGAGGGAAGCAGAGCAGGTTCTTCCGCCAGCCAGCTTCCGACACTTTCTCTCTTTTGCTTTTCGCAACTACCCAAGAGAGCTGATTGCAGGGCTTCATGAAGTTATTCATGCAGCGAATGAACATGACTGGCCTTTCAATTCGGCCCATGGTACCAGTACTCAGTGAACCTGCACCACCAGACGATCGTGAGTTTTCCACTGCAGGCACTGGCTCGGCTCGGTCCCAAGTCCGAGCGTCGCATCAGGAATGCAACAAAGGTACAGATGACACTGTGGCGCGAGGGTTTCCTGTGCTTCCCCAGGCCAGGACGGAGTCGTTTCGACGACGAACATAGGGGACGTCAGGCCTTTGAACATTAGGCCCTCTTCAGAGAGGATACGAAAAAGAACCCTAAAGCGTGCTCTGAACAGAGCAATACGGACTGGCCAATCAATGTACCGTGGCAGGCCCATCAAGGTTTGGGGTCAAGACATCTTCACAAGCGAGTATCGATCCCAGGGCTGGCACTTGATTCATAGCTCCAAAGAGGGAGCCAAAGGTGGGGGCATCATGATTGACGTCTGTGAGGACTTGGTTCGAGCAGAAGACATTAAGTGGCGAGTGCTGATACCAGGTCGGCTTGTTCATCTTCGGGGGCTCATGGGGAAACAGCAAATGGATGTAGTGGGCATATATCAGACAGCGGTTTCTCATGTCTCTGGGGACAAACAGCAAGAGCTTGCGCGTCAACGCAAAAAGCTTTGGAGTGTTCTGGACAATCTGCTAGCAGGGCTGCCATTCAGATCGTCAGTTGTGGTCATGGGTGACTTCAACGCCACCTTCAGCCCACTGCCGGAGGTGGCAGGGGCCGGCATTGTGTTTGGGCCACGCGCCCTGGCTTGTCCAAGAACGTTCTGATGTCATGCAGATTCTTAGGCGGCATAGACTTGTTGCCTTAAACACCTGGATGCGCCCTCGGCACACTTTCCATCACCCGAACGGTAAGTCCCAAATCGGCTATGTCTTGATTCGAAAACAGCTTTCTGACCAGCAAGCTCGTCGATGCACGGTCATCTCGCCGCCTGGAGATCCTCCGGACATAGGCCATTGCTGGCTAGTTTTCGCTTGAACTGGAAGCCTTGGACAGCCAGTATTTCGAACCATCAAGTGTCGACTGCCACTGCGCCTCCCCATGACGACATTCTTGCTGATGTGGTTCCTTTGCTTAGACATCTTCGGGATGCATTTAAACAGCAGCTTGATGTGCCGCCAGTGAAAATTCGGTACCCGGCTCTTCCTGATATCGACAATCAGGTGCATGCAGTTTGGAGAGATCAACAGCAAAGACAAATTAGCCATAGACAAGGATGCAGCTGACGCTCAGGAACAAGCTGAAGCCTCAACCAAGCTGGCGGCAAAGAACTTCGCAAACTTGCCCGTCAGCGGAAGAGACAGCGCGTGCTGGACACGCTACAGGAGGCACAAACCGCATACCAGACTGGGGACATTCGACTGCACTTTCAGATGATTCGGAAACTTGCCCCTAAAACATGCCGCCGAAAGCTGTGCCTGAAGTCTGAGTGTGGAGACCTGTCTAACAAAGAGGAGTGTGATGTCCTTGCAAAGTATGCAGCAGATTTATTTGATGACGTTGATTTTCCACTTCCACCGCTGTTGCCGTTGAGTCCGGACATGTTCTCAACCGATCATTGGAGAAGGGCACTTGAGAAGCAGAAGCCTCACAAAGCCGTTCCGTATGGGGATGCCGCTGTTCACACTTTGTGCCCCTCGGAAATGCTTGCTGAGGGGTTGTCTCGAGTTGCGCGGGAAGCGCTCTGTCAAGCGCAACCGGAGGTTCCGAAGGCATGGGCAGTGGTCCAGCTGGCATGGCTTCCCAAGCCGGGCAGGGCGCCGACAAGTCCAGGCTCATTGCACACGATCGGGCTCATCGGATGTCAAATCCTTCCTCACGATCATCAAACATCATGTAAATCCCTTGGTACAGATTGCTCCACGACAAGTACCGCAGTACGCGTACAGGCAGAATGCTTCCACAGGTGACGCGTTGCTGCGGGCCACATTGCTGCGCCAGAGTTCGGCAAATGTTGGCAGGGTGTCAAGATGACCATACCTCTCGAGTTCTTGGTGCCCCAGAACGTGAGCTCCTTGGAGGCCTGATGATCTCGACAAGTTGCGGTATGAAGAGATGTATCTGTCACTGCAAGAGACATGTGTTCCGGAAGAGTTATGTAGGCTCTGCATGTTCATGCTAAAACACAGCTTCGGATTGTTCATGGGGGGCACTCGAAGACGACTGGATTGAAGCGGGGTCTACGGCAGGGCTGCGCACCGATGATCTATGCGTGCTGGACGATCAGATTGTGCCGGCTCATCAACGCAGGCACGCATACTCAGTGGACTCAACAGCAATGTTCGATTTTCGCTGATGACAAACATTTCCATTGGCCGCTGCGTAGCTGTAAGGACCTTGAGACGGCTATTCAACAACTGCGTGAGATCATAGGTCTTATACACAGACTGGGGATGACAGTAAACTTCACCATATCACATGCGGTACTTGCGCTGAAGGGCGCAAAGGCTAAGCAAATGCTGGCTAAGTGCACCAAGTGGTGGAATGGTGCAAGGTGCCTGGTGTTGCGTGTGGACATGCACGACATACACATCCCGATCCAGGATACGATGCCGTACTTAGGGGCAGTGCTCAGCTACCACAGCTTTGAACTACAGACTGCACAGCATCGCATCCAGCAGGCTAACTCCAATTTTGCTCAGCTTCGAGATGTTCTTCGGACCAATGGTGCGCTCAGCAGGGCTCGTAAACTCGATGTCTACCGGATGTGTGTTTGGACATCGCTGACCTACGGCATTGCCTCGTTAGGTGCTACGGCGGCCTCTTGTCGAGCTCTACAATCAGCTGCGGCCATGCACTTACGCTTGCACTACTTCCCTTTCTGTGTCAGCGCTCAGAGCAGCAGGCCAAGTCTTCAGTGCAGGATATTCGTCGGGAATCGGTGCTGCGTCAATCAGAGGATGAGCGGAGTAGACAGGTTCACTTGCAATTACAGGACCTACAGCAAGTTGGGCTACATCAGCATCTGGTTCAGGTCCCAGCTCAGGATGATGCTCATGTATGTTGTCCGGTATGCGGGTTGGATTTTGTGACGGCTTCAGGTCTACATCAACGCGGGCATCAGAAACATCCGGAGGTTGCCAAGGCCTCGAGCATTGGCTTCGTTTTTGGAAGAGCACTCCTTATTTGGCCTACCCTACTGTCGCTTTTGTCGTACCAGGATGACGTCATGGCAGACTTTGACCAAACACGTGACGCAGGGGATGTGTCTCCGGCTCAAAACAGCGATTGGTCGTGGTCAGACAGTTCAGAAGCTCATAAAACTGATCGAGGTCGAAGAAGCTCGAGATGCGTCTCAGCCTCCCGAGGAAGCCCGCAGCTCCACACTCAGCACCACTCGAGATGCACATTTCATTGAAGACGTCGTTAGCACTCCGGTGAATGAACTGCGCAAGCATGGACAAGGGCTATGCAACAGAGCAAATCGATGTATGCTCTGTGGTCAGTGGCTGATTCAAGCTTCCAGGATCAAATCTCCCTGGAGAGCTTCGCATCCGGACACATGGCGCCTATGTCACAATCACGCACATTCTGAAGCTCAGAGTCTGAAAGCATTGTTTGATGCCCGGTGTCGCTTCTGTGCGAGCAAGGCCAAGAACGCGTCCACGCACGCCGCGCAATGCTCGGTCATGTTTCAGGTGCTCTCGCTTAGATGGCTCCCCTCACGAAACATTGACTGGAAAACTCTGCAAGGCTGCAAACTTGCCAGGAGGCGGGCAAAGAACCGGCGTGCAAGTCTTTAAATCTCCGTTGGCGATTGCTCTCAAGCAGGGTGCCAAGTCGCAGGGGTCGTCGACTACAGTCGGCCAGGTCAAGACAAGTGAGGAGCAGGAGCATAAGCAGTCTAGGCCCTCGCCGTCGGCTTTGACGCTGAAACCGTGCAGGATTGCGGGGCCTTCGTCCAATGCGCAGCAATGCACCACTCAGGTGCACTTTTCCAGCAGTCGGGGCGACACCAACCATGATCCTAATTGCTACAGGCCCCTTTCACATGCAACTTGCGCCGGAAACGCCCTCAGTCTCTCTGCTATGTCAATGCGGGGACCACGGCTATCCTTCATGCGTGCGAGGTCTCCGGCGCCATTGCTACTGAGCTCACATTCCTGACTGCATGAGGTCCTGGCCTTGTCTGCGGAACGCCATCAAGAGGTACTGCTCACGCAATTACATCGGTTTCGTGCCTTGACACCTATGTGGGGATTTTCACTCTGGACACCGTTGTACCGCGGAGTACATGCGCTATCTCTTCCAGGCGATTCCATCACTTCAGATCACCCGGGACTCCAGAGGTATGGAAGAGGGTGATTTTCGCATTCGCGCTCAGGGTGCCAATCCGATCCCTACGAACATCTCCAACATTAACATTCCAGGAGGCAGATGTAATCTTCAAGTAGTGGTATGTATGTAGATGGCATTGTGAGGATGGGACCACCGCCATGAATAATGCATATCCGACAGTTTGCATTCACATCAGCAGGTACGTCGAGGGCTTCAAATGCCACAAGATCGTTGACCTTCCAGCACAGGTGCTCGTTCCAGAATTTGATGATACATCGGCTGTTCTATGGCTTCGCTATGACGTACGAAGCGCTGTCATCCACCTTGGCAGGTTCACCACCAGTGGGCACTGCCGCGCCCGTCTCATGGAGGAGCGGTGGAGGGTAGCCCACTCCCAATGACTAGATTGCCAGCTCCAAGCATCGGCCAGTAGCTGTCAAAGAACTTGGCCTCTTGCTTTCCCGTGGAAGCTGACATGACATGATTGCCAAGGGAACAGGTGAGCGATGCGGAGCGGTGCCGAGGTGCTCCGAGCCCCAGCTGATCCGATGAAGCTGGGGACTTGGAAACCGAAGACCGGGCCCGGGCGCAAGCGCACGGAGGCAGGGAAAGGAGGCCACGGAAATTGGCGGTATGGTGGTAGGGGCGGTCAAGGGCGTGGAAATGGCAGAGGTGCAGGCCAAAGATGGGATCAGGCCAAGGAGTGGACTGAGGATGAATGGGATCGCTGGGCAAACAAGTCGTCCAAGGAGATGGGCTTGGCGGAAGAGGTCAAACATCTTCGGGAGTGTGTGTTTGCTCTCCAGACGATGGTGCTCAGGGCGGAGAATTTCTCGGCGTGTCTGCGGGCTGAGTTCTCTTGAGTGATGTTCCTGCGCCTGGACATGAAGGCAACGGTTGTCCCTGCTTTGTTTCAGCAATAGCAGCGGTGGCGCGAGATAAAGGCCCAAACTCCTGATCTCTTGAAGGGTCCTATACGAATGTCCCTGGTGATTCAGTTTTTCAAGGAGCTTGGTGCACGTCTGGCTACCTTTCATGAGCAGGAGGAGCTGATCCAGACAGTTCAGAGACTGGGCTGGTTTGACCATTCCAATCGTGCTTGGTCCTATGTTAAATGGGGTGCTGAGAACGAGCGCCTCGCTCCGGACAACGCCAAGTGAGCCGGTTGGCTTTCAAAAGCTGTCTGCTGTGCCCGCGTCCCTGCAACAACTTGCAGAGATTCCCAATACGGTTATGAGATTCCACCCGAGCCGTTTCATTGAGGGAACAACGGGCGGGAAGAACCTCACTTTTACGCTGCAGCTTTGTGTCCTCGGCGACTCCTCGAAGCAATTTCGCGAGAACTTGGACTGCTAACTGGCATGGCTGTGATGCAATTGGTAGGCACTTCGATCCGAGCGTGCCACGCGATCCACATTGGCCAACTTGATCCAGAACCAAATTCAGGAGCTCACGGATCGCGAGCTGTAAAGGGACGGATGGCATGCCTGCTAATGGGGGCCGGCTCGGGCAATCAATCCGCCCTGACAGCTGGTCTGAATGGCTTTGGCAGTTTTGAGGTTGCTTCGGTGATGACTCTGGAGTGAGTCTTCACAAACATGTTTTACTCTCCATACTGGCATGTCTGCACAGCTTTCGGATGCATAGAAGATGGACAGACGCAAGGACGCTACAGTCGTGTGCTTTTCATCAGCGACAAGCTGTTGTTGCGATACAGTACTCGAGATGCTGAAAGATCACAATGCTCTTATTTTTCGGCTTTTCAGCTGCTCGCGTTGCCAGAGAATTTCTCATGGGTCACGGTGGATTGGCGTGAGACTCCTTCTCTCTACTCAGGTGCTCCTCTTCTTCTGGCCGCATTGCAAGATCGGGCGTGGAAATGACACACCAGTGCCCCAGTTCGGTCTCCATGCCGAGTCTTGCTCATGTACATGTACTTTTGCCTTGCGCACTGTCGAAGATGTGAAGTGCCATGAGCTGGGGGCATCGATTACGCCCCAGCGGGCCCTGGCCTTATGATGTTGATGCCTCTCCTGCTATGCGCATGGAGGCTCGCTCTTCAGGAGCTCTGACAGGATGAGTGTCCAAGGTGGATCAGTCAGGAAGCGAAGTCGCAGTCCTGTTAGGTTGAGGAATCATCAGCTGGGCCACGTGTTCTTAGCAAGCACCAGTGAGGCAGCTACGCAGGTGACGGCGTTCTCATGTTACAGACAGTGTTTCATTGAAGACTACATGCGACCTGTGTGTTTCGGTGCTGATGGGGATGCCGATTTTGGTTATATATGTGGATGCTCCGCTACCAGTTCGACGCCATGTGGAGCCGCGGGTTGAGCGATCTGTGCAAGTTGACACCGAGGACCACGCGCAAGGCGATGCTCCTCACCTCATTTCGGCTTTGCGCTTAACTTCGGGTGATCCTCATGCGGAAACGCTCTTCCTGGTTCCAGCGGAGGTGGATGCCATTCAGCTTTCGCCGTGCTCGCCTCTTGAGTTCCTTGCGCGTCAGTGCTTACAAACACGTGCAGTATCCTCTAATCAACTTCGCATGCTAATGGAGCTGCTTCCCTCCAAGCCTGTCATGCGCCATCAGACTGATATGCTAGCTCCGCCACGAAAAGGCAGAGAGATTCAGTTTGGCGGATGGGTTCATGGAGGCCAAGCTGGGATATTGAATACTACCAAGGCTTTTGCTAACACCACGCAACTTTTGAGCAGCATCCTCCTTTTCTCAGACCCCAAGGCTACTTCACAACGGTTTTCCTTTCATTGAACGTTCCGACTGGCCTTCATCGAGATCCTCACAATCATTCGGAGATTGAAAACGCTTTGGTACCATTTGGGCCGTTCTCAGGTGGTGAGATCTTCGTGTGCATCAGCTGGAGAGCAGGCCATATCAAGCTCATCACGATGCCATATACTTCGCTTAAGGCAAGGAGATGGCGCATGGTCCTTCCGTGGGATGGCGACAGGTTCGTGCTGGGATCCTTCCACATTCGGGATCCGTGGCGATTGAAGGAATGCGATAAGCAGTGCTTGATTGACATGGGCATGCGACTTTATCTGTAAGATTAGGCTACTTCGTGGGGGACATGCAGTGGTGCAAAAGATTGCTGACCTGAGGATTCCTACGTTGGCTAATGCGTTGATGCTTTGCGTCCTTTTCGCTGCCCCTCATGTGCTTGGTCGTCAGGTACTGAAATGGAGTGCTGGATGTGAACGAATGCTGCTCTCTACATTGCCGTTCATGTGCCATCTGAGTGATACTGAAAGCTTCTTGAAGCCTGAATCCCAACAGCAGATTGGGCTGCCAGTAACGACAGTCGACTTGCCAAATTCTCGCTGCCTATGGGGGCTACCGGCCCGGGCGAGGTCCGTATTGCATGTTTTTGTGTTAATGTGAGATGGAAGCATAGAGCTTCTTGGGTTATAGCTGTCCTTGTTGATGCCCGTGTTTTAGACATGCCCTAGTGCCGCTACGCAAAGACGTTCTCGAACGTTTGCGCCGCGGAAGGAAGGAAGTGCAAGCAGCAGCGGCAGCAGCAGTGCCGTAATCATGATAATATAGGGGCCTAAATAATTACCTATACTATTTTGGGGGTTCCTTATTATAATTATAGTATCATGGGCCCCCAAACCCTATTGTAATTATTAAGGCCCCTACAGTAAGGCTCTGCAGCTTGACTGTGGCCAGCCTTCCTGTGACACACAGACCACCGGCCCCAGATGTGGCTTGTCACTCAGTGGCACTCAGTGAGGCTCTTTTACCGAGGGGTTCGGGTTCTTCTTTACCCAGACCCCCGGGAGGATCTAGAAAGTAGATCCCCTAATTTTGGGCCCTATACTACTAATGGTACTTTATAGGAACCCCCATTAAGGGATCTACTTTTTGGATCCTCCCGGGGGTNGACCCCCGGGAGGATCTAGAAAGTAGATCCCCTAATTTTGGGCCCTATACTACTAATGGTACTTTATAGGAACCCCCATTAAGGGATCTACTTTTTGGATCCTCCCGGGGGTCTGGGTACGTGGAGGATCAGCGAACTTCGCACCCACCCAGCAAATCCTAAAGCCTTCACAGAACCCCTGGGCTCCTTCTGGAGCACTATAACACCCTTTTGGGGGTTTTGGGGGGGATCCCTGAACCCCAAAACCCAAGCTTTAAGGCCTGCGTGAGCCCCGAAGGCATAAGCCCTAGACACAATGGCGGAAGGTTAGTGCCCTGAGTCGTGATGAGGTTACACTTCCGATGCCGGCGTGGTCTGTGACATCGATGTATCTGATGCCAGCTGCTTGCCTACCTGGCCCAGCCCTAAGCCCGAAACCTTTCAGCCCTCAACCCGCGAATTTCGAAGCCCGAAGCACCAAACCCGAAACTTTGCGAGCCTTCAGCCCTGAACCTACCTAAACTTTCCGGCCCTGAAGCCTTAGAGTCCGAAGCTCGAAAACCCTCCGAAAGGGGTCCCGTTTTAAGGGTTCCAATCAAAAAGTCTTTTTACGGATTCCGTTTAAGGTTTCCGCTGCAAGTTGTTCCTATACTAAAGGTTCCGGTGAAAGACCCTGTAAGGCTCCCTATACTATAGAGGCTCAAACAATTACCAATACTATTTTGGGGGGTTCGTTATTTTTATCATAGTATAATGGGCCCCAAAACCCGATTCTAATTGTTAAGGCCTGTATAGTATAATTCTTACAACGGTCCGATAAGGGTTCTAACGGACGCTCTAAAAGCCTTATGAATAGAAGTGCCCGGTAAGACCCAACCCCCAAATCTTAGAAACTTCATTACGAAGCCGAAAATAAAGACAGGTTTCAAGTCTTAGGTTTGGACATCCCAAACGCTAAATTCCTGAATCCTGCCCTAAACCCTGAACCCGAAGCTATCCTAAACTCTACAGAAACAAACCCTAGACCCTGAACCCTGACCCCTACACTGTAAACCCCCAACCTCAACCCCAAGCCCTAACAGTGGCAGGCTTCTCAAATCTCAGCTTCGACACCGAGAACTCGGACAGTTGGGGTTTGGGATTGGGCGGCCCGCAAGGCTTCAAGGTTTAGGGCCTTACGGTTTGGGTTAGGGTTTACGGATAAAGGGGTTGAGGGTTTGGGGTAGGGTTCGGGGTTTCAGTTTTGCTTTTCAGGGTTTGTGGAGTAGCCTTTGCTTTCAGCCTTCCACAGGTACCAATACTATGTGGGTCATTAATTGCCTATACTATTTTGGGGGTTCCTTGTTAAAGGTATAGTATAATGTGCCACAAACCCTATTCTAATTATTAAGGGCCCTGCATTAGATGGTTCGCAGGATCCGAAAGTGTTCTGGCGCAATGGGTCTCACAGCCCAGCTGAAAGACGGCGAGATCCGACCTCCTTAACCCTAAAACCCTTGAACTTGAACCCTAAAGCCCTTAAACCCTAAGTCCTAAAACCCCAAGCCTTAAGACCCTAAGCCCTAAACCCTGAAACCCACGAAAAACACCCTACACCCTAAACCCTACAGCCGAAACCCCAAACCCTATCCGACCGCTTCGGGTTTGGGGATTTAAGGCGGTCGGGTTGCTGGGTTCAGGGTTTAGGGTTTAGGGGTTTTGCGGCGTGGGGTGGGAAACAAAGAAGGGAAAGCCTTGTATAGACAGTCTTTCACAGCTCATGGCCACAGCAGGATGCACTCGACACAGCCTTGTCGCAAGATACTGTCGCCCACGTGTGATGCCACAGCAAAGCCTAAACCCTAAACCGACACCGTAAACCAAAAGCCATAAATCCTAAGCCCTCATACCTTAACCCCAAGGCCTGGAGATCCGCTAGCCCGGCAACAGGAGTCTGTAACTGGGGTTCTTCATGAAAGTTTTTCTAGTTAAAGGATCAGGAGACGTAATAAGTAGAGTCATAATAGAAGTATCTTAAGGCCTAATTCGGGGTACAAGTAATTACAGCTATAGTTACCTCGCTTGTAACCCTACTTGCTCTTGCCGAGCCCCCTGATCCTTTGTAAACTTACCCTCTGATCCGACCCCCAATCCGTAGACCCTTACTCTCAACACCCAGACCCAATTCCTGCACCCTGAACTGAACCCCGCAATTTATGCAGGCGATGAGTTTAAAGGATCATCCAGCCAAACATCAACTCTTGAAGCCCACCTGTTTAGAGGTGTCCAAGGAACCTTATAACAATCCTTATTTAAGGCAAAGGGCTTCAATGCCCCGAGGTTTACATGAGCTTTCGAAGTATAAGTGTCGCCAATCTAGGACGGCACCAACAAGTTCGAGCGCTCCAAAGCCGTGAAGGTCACCGTGCAGGCCCCCGGAGAGCAGAGTTTTTGCTACAGCAACATGTGTAAAACATTGAGGTTCAGGATGTCGGGTTCGGGGTTTAAGGTTTGGATGTTTACGGTTCATGTAGGAACCTGATTAAGAAACCCTGGTCCTATAACCCCAAAATAGTAGGATTCATATAAGGAACCCTAATAAAGGCCCAAGGTTTCGTAATCAGGTTCCTACATTAGAGCCCCCAAGGACACGAAGAACCCCAAAGCCCGAAGAACCCTGAAACTCAAGCCCGGCCCCAAACCCTCAGCCCGTGTAGGCGACGTAAAGCCCTCATAAATCCTACAGAGCCCAAATGCACCCCCTTAAAACCCTCACATAAACTCTCTAAAACCCGGTTGCAACCGTATAGAAAATATGACCCCCTCCAAAACCTCTGAGAATACAACCCCTTTCAAAGATTCTACCTTAACCTGCCAGAACCTACCTTTTTGTAGGGTCCTCTCAACTCCGTCTTAGGGTTTATGATAAGGACCTACAAAAAAAGTAGCTTTTGGTAGGTTAAGGTATTGCCCCCGAAGCCGAAGTCCTGAACCCCGAATCCCTAACCCCTAACCCCTAAACCGTCTTCGGTCCTTGTACACAGGCTCTACCTACAAGGTATTCTGACTGTAGCAGGGAGGACAAGGGCCCGCAAAAAAAACAAAACCTAAACCCTAAACCCTATAAACTCGTATAGATCTCTAAAAGGAACCCTTATGACCTTATAGTACCCTTTAAAGGAACCCCTAAACCCTAAACTTCACACCGGAGATGGGGAACGACACGGTCTGGAGCCCCGACTTGGAGTCCGTAGACCCGGAGGAGTCGCCCTTGCAGGGTTGCTTCCGGCGCTTCATGAGGCTTTTGATAGGAGTTTCTAGGGTTCCATAGGATTATACAGGATTCCATAGGATTTTATGGGAATTTATAGGATCTCCTGGGGTTTTATAGAATTTTATGGAATTTTATTGGATTTTATAGGGTTTTGAATTGAACACAAGGGGTTCGGGGTAGTTGTGTCTTAGGGCTTTTAGAGATTGGGGTTTAGGGTTTTGATTAGTCTCTTGTGTTCTGTTTCGCGCGCTCGACGGCTGGTCTCTCTGATGATGATATACCCATGAACATTTCCTCACTGCGACGCCGCCTGTGGTACGTCAAACTCCATTGGCTCCAAATCTTCCCCTTGGAGAGCCGAAACACCCATTTAGATTCTTCCAACGACCCCCCTACACCCTAAACCCTAAACCCTAAACCCTAAACCGTACACAGAAGTCTTGCAATTGTGTTGGAGAGACACAGTCTTTCGTGCGTCACACTCCATTGGTTCCAAATTTACCCGTTGGAAACCCAAAACTCTTAGGTTGTAACACTCCTTTTAACCAAGGCACGGCCCAAAGCTGTCACACTAATATAGGGACCTAAATAATTACCAATACTATTTTGGGGCTCCTTATCTTAATTATAGTACAACATACCCCCGAACCCTATTCTGATTTTTCAGGCCCCTATATTAGCAGCTCCCTTCGATCCCTTCGGCTCTTTTTTGGAGAACTAGACTCCTGCACATGAGCACAAGCCAAAGACTCGACAACTGCATTGGAGAGGCGAGAGCTCCGGTGGGTCACCCCCTCAGCAGCGCCAACTCCGCCTGTCTAAAAGCCAAACCATCTAGAATGTGCAGTTCTGCACAAAATTTCTAAATTTCAGTTTTTGGAGAATCAATCCCAAGCATGCAAACTTGCCAAGAAATGCAAGAGATCAAGAGCCTTTTTTCTAAACTACATGAAGCCGTAAACACTAACCTCCAAACCGAAAGATGTAGGCAGCCTATTCGCTGAGACCTGGTCTCCGAAGCCCTTAACTCTAACACTTTAACATAGGGGCCTTGCCCCTTAACTAAGGAATATAGCTTAAATCAGAATATGAAGCCCCTTATAATTTAAGGTATATTGCTTAATTAAGGGGTATTGGGCTCTCTGGGTAGGGGCCTCAAGAATTAGTATAGGGTTCCCTTTAAAGGGGTCTATACGGGCTGCTATAAGGGCTACTCTAAGGATTTAATATAGTTGGCCTGCAGCCTAACCGAAGGATCGAGATGACATGCCGGAGAATGTTGGCTTGGATCAGCTGAGGAGCACACAAAAACGGAGGGTGCAGATTTCAGGGTTTCTTGGTTTGGGGTGTCGTAGAGTTTAGGACTTTCGACTTAAGGTTCTAGGCTCACGGTTGAAGGGTTCGCAGGGTTTTCAGGTTTAGGGTTTAGGGTTTTTAGGTTAATGGTTACTCTGGTCTGCCAGCTTGGCATCTTTCCTCTTATGCCTATTCCTTTGCAAGGTGTGTGTGTAGCACATTGTCTTCTCATCCCTGTTTCAAAGGGCCAAGTAGTGAGAAGGACCCAGCAGCGCCTTTGTGTGTTTTTAAACAATCCTACTGTTTTATCACTATTCTTGTTATTATTATTGTTTTTTTTATTGTGGTTATCATGATTATCATGATTATTCTTATTACTTTTGCGCTGTCTTCTTTAAAGTTTGGGCCAGTGAGGTAGTATGATATATCCCTAGACGCTGTTCTGATTACGTATGGGAACCTGTAGCCGATGACATGTACTTTTCTCGTTGCGTCGGGAAGTCTGGCTTAATGTGGGAACCTGATTAAGAAACCCTGGGCCTTTATTAGGGTTCTTTAAATGAACCCTACTATTTTGGGGTTAGGGGCCCCGGGTTTCTTAATCAGGTTCCTACATTGAACAATGCTTGCTGTACATCCTTCCCGATGTTTCCTTGTTCAGACGTTTGGCCATGATACCACCACCTTAGTGGGATGGGCCTGGTAAATGTAGTGGTAGCATGGTAGGCTGGTGGTGTTTTTTCAACATACCCTCGACCCTAAACTTGAGGGCTCGGGGGCTTGAGTGCAGCGGTTTTGACCACGCAGCACTTCGGGCGGGGAGCCGACATAAACAGGGCCAGATTTGAAATCCTACATCCCAAACCCTCATCCGCAAATTCTGACCTATACAGTTTTGGTCCATTTTTATAAGTATAGTGTCTAATAGACCACGAAACTCTATGCTAATTATGACGGCCCCTTATATTCTTCGTGGTTATGCCCACGATTAGGTTGCTGTTACGCCAGCTAACTATGTTCCCTGATCCTGTGAGTGCGTCAGGATCAGCGTCGCCAACTTGTTCCGGATCTTTCCGCCTTTCGAGTTGGAGGCCGCCAGTCTGTGAGGAGGTTGAAGTTTGCGGAAGTTTGGGGATTTAGGGGTTTAGGAGTTGGGGGTTCCGGGCTTCAAACAAGGCTTCCAGGTAAACGGACCATAAGGGCTACTATAAGGGACAGTATAAGATTTTTAGTATAGTGGCTCTTAAGACTTGGACCGGGGTTTTGGGGTAGATTATCGTAAGTGAGTGCCGGGCTCTACATTAGTGCTTGTTTCGATAGTCCCACGAGGGGTCATACAAGGCCTTCCATCCCTTATGAGGCTTTGGGGTTCCGGGTCTAGGAGTAGGTACTGCACCTTGCTGGTGATGCAATGCCAACCATCAAACCTTCACGTAGATGGAAGGGGTACCTTTCATTTATCACTGAAAGACCTGCAGCGTTTAAAACCCTACAAGGAACCCCCGAAAACCCTACAAGGAACCCCCCAAAGCCCTACAAGGAACCCCCCAAAACCCTACAAGGAACCCCCCAAAACCCCAAACGCTTAAAAGGAACATCCAATTTTAGGTAAGCAGGTGACCGACAGCAAGAACCTCGACGATGTCAGCGATCCGCAGATCGTCGAAGAGAACGACAAGGAAGCGAGGGAAGTCGAAGCTGGGGCTGTGTTTTCATTGGCTTTCCATAGGGTTTCATAGCTTTTTAGAGGGTTTTATTCGGGGTTCATGAGGATTCTGTAGCCCTTTTTTGAAGTGTTTCGGTTTTGGGCGGGCTTCTTGTGTTCAGGATTCTGGTTTGGATGATTTACCAGGCAGCTCTTGTGCCAATTTGCACCAGAGACTCCTCTAAACCCCTGAGCGCGACATCCTAAACTCCGAATAAGCCAGCCGTAGTGAAAATGCATAGGCTCTCAGAAGCAAAAACCACAGAACCCAAATCCCAACCCTAAACCCCAAATCCTAAAACCTGAACCCTGAACCCTAAATCCTAAACCCTAACCCTAAACCCTAAATCCAAAATCCTAAACCCTAAACCTTCTCTACTTATGTATATTTAAACCTTAATTTTCCACCGGAGTTGGTTTAGGATTCTTTTCGTAGCCTGTACTGGAGGCTTAGGATTCAGGGCTAAGGGTTTAGGATTCAGGGCTTAGGGTTTAGGATTCAGGGCTTAAGGTTTAGGATTCAGGGCTTAGGGTCTAGGATTCAGGGCTTGGGGTTTAGGATTCAGGGCTTAGGGTTTAGGATTTCAGGGCTTGCGTTTAGATCTGCCACTCTCTTGTTTTTGACTGAATCCTGGTATATCTGACGCATTCTACGGTCTTGAATGAGTCCTGGTGTATGTCACGCCCTCTTTGGTCTTGGATGAAACCTGGTGTGTATGTCACGCATTCCTTGGTCTTGAATTCCTGGTGTATGTCACGCCCTCGTTGGTCTTGGATGAGTTCTGGTGTATGTCACGCCCTCTCTGGTCTTGGATGACTCCTGGTGTATGTCACGCATTCCTTGGTCTTGAATGAGTCCTGGTGTATGTCACACCCACGTTGGTCTTGGATGAGTCCTGGTGTATGTCACGCATTCGGAGGTAGATCCTAATCTGAAGGTTTCGAATCTTAGGGCTGCAACTGTAAATCCTAAACTTGAGCGGGTTACGCAATTGTCTGCCCATGGTGCGTACAATTTAAGCTTAACAGAACTTGAGAGGGTTACGCAATTGTCTGCCCATGGTGTGGGACAACACATGAGTAAGTGGTTTCAAACGAAATGCTGAAGATGTATATCATTAATGAAAGGGATTCTGGGAGGGTGGGGACATTGCTAAACAAGGAATGCCAAACTCAATACTTCACTGGCCCTCGCCAATCGTAAACCCTAAATCCGACCTTTGGTTAGTAGGGAATGGAAGAATGGTAGTAATAGTAGTTATAATTGTACCCCATTCCTCCATTCCCTAGAAACCAAAGGTAAGAAATTGAACAAAAGCAAGGCCCTCCTGCCCATCCCGCAAGGAAGGCGCCGGGAGCTTCCTGCAAGAAGGCACGGGGAGGGCATAGCCTCTTATGGAGCCAGGGCAGAGAGCAAACTCTACAAGGGCTTAGGGTTTAGGGTTCAGGGTTTAGGGTTTAGGGTTCAGGGTTTAGGATTTAGGGTTTAGGGTTCAGGGTTTAGGATTTAGGGTTTAGGGTTCAGGGCTTAGGATTTAGGGTTTAGGGTTCAGGGCTTAGGATTGAGGGTTTAGGGTTAAGGGCTTAGGATTTGGGAGCTCAGGGTTTGGGATGTGGGGTTCAGGGGTCAAAGATCTTCCAAGGACCTTATACAGCCTTTAACCCAAAAGCTTCCGCATGGGCGCGTTTGAGGGTTTATAACATTGTTTCGGGGTTTGGGCTTCATGCCAGCTGTCAAGCCCAGCCCCTTGCGAACGGAAAGCTTGACGGTCTTAGAGATGTTGAGCCACCCAAACCCTAGACCCTAAACCCTAAACCCTAAACCCTGGACCCGGGACCCATGCGTCGGAGCTTAGTGACAGGAACGCGGATCTCAAACGATTTTCGGCAGCACATCCCCCCCCCCCCCCCATGAACGAACGGAGGGGCCTTGCGATTTTGCGTCTCGGCCCGTCGGGCTTCAGGTTTAGGGTTCAGGGGTGTCGGGTTTAGGGGTTTGGGGGGTTTGGGTGTAGGGGTTTAGGGTTCAGGGTTTCGGGCCAGTTTTGTCTTAATGCACTCTTTTCATTACGTTTACCTTCGTTCTATTTCATTTAGGTCTTTTTGCCATTAGATGACAGGGTACATGAGGGTCGGTTGGCATTCAGTTGATCTCGTTCACCAACAGTCAATTACAAATGATTTCCTCTGTGTCCTTTTGCTTCCTTTTCGTTCAAATTAAAACAATGTAGAGAAGCGGAAGCGTGTTTAATTTGAATGAAAAGAGAAAGCAAAACACACAGTCCAAAAATCCTTCTTCTAATCCTTTTTCGTTCTTTTTCTTTGTCCTTTTCATGCTTTCACTTCATTCCTTCACCCGTTCCTCATTCACGTTACATTATAAAAGGACAAAGCAAAGAACTAGGATTAGAAGATAGATTTTGGAAGAGGAAATCATTGTAACCGCTAGAAAGAACATTCACTTAATTACAGCACACAAACGCACGAACCAGAAACGAACCCAACCTACAGCAGTAAACCCAGAACATGAGACACCTAAACCCTAAACCCTAAACCCTAAACCCCTAAGCCCGCCACCTTAGACCTTTCAGCCTAAACCCTAAATCCCTAAACCCCAAATTCCCGAAACACCGAAACCCTATACCCTCAAACCCCAAACCCTGGTGCTGTCGAGCTCCGAGGACGACTGCTTCGACGCCGTTCCGGGCGCACAGCTCCGGAAGGCTTCCTTCTGGCTGACGATCAGCTTCTCGGGTAGGCCGAGGGGTTTCTATCAGGGTTTAGGGTTTAGGGTTTAGGGTTTAGGGCTTAGGGTTTAGGGTTTAGGGTTTAGGGTGTAGGGTTTAGCGTTTAGGGTTTAGGGTGTAGGGTTTAGGATGTAGGATTACTAGACACAGCGGAGTCAAGGACGCAGGAGTACTATGAGGGTTAAGGATGTGTGAATGTTATGAGGGTTTCCGCAAAGGTTACAATAAGGGCTTACCTAGCCGGACGTAGCCTATAGAATCTGCCCTTTTTTAGGGTTACCTGTCATGATTTCCTTGTAGAAGTACTTAACACAGGTAGTACATTGAGGTACAGGCAGGTTTAGGATTGAGGGTGTGTGGTGTAGGATGTAGGATTATTCTGAAGGTTACTACAAAGGTGACTAGAACTGTTACGTTTGCTGTAGTAGTTGCTATGAACTGTTACCAGACGGGATACAACACTGCTTATTACAAGGATATCCGGGTCTAGGGTACAAGTCAGACGGGGAGTTCAGGGTTCCTCCAAGAACTCGTTTGTGGGTCTCTTCAAGACTATCAAGATTTCTATCATGGTTGCAACGGTACGGGTAGTTAATAGTGGCAGTAACGCATCCACGACGTCGATAGAACTATAGTATGGGAACCGTAGTCATGCTAACTGGATACTCAAAGAGGGAATCATATTGTTCAAGTTGTGTACTGCAAAGGTAATCCTCCAATATGTACTGTAGCAGTAGTAGCAGTAATGGCGGGTGTCGCCAGCTCAAGCTTCATCGTGAGTTGAGGGGTTCCCGATGTTGGGTTGAATGGAATTGCCTGAGGCTTGGGGTCTTGAGGCCGAGGAAGCCGGAAGACTTGCGCTCGGCACGTTTTTGACGGTTACTGAATTACAATGAGACGTCATCACCTGCTCGGCCTTCCGTTTCTAGAGGTAGTAAGGTTTAGGGTTTAGGGTTTTATTCTCAAGGGCCCTGGCTCCCGTTCTTCTCGTTGCTTAATACCTGCATGTTCCAGCAATGCGCGATGACGTGTCTAAGATGCCAGAGCTTCTTCACGGTTTAGCAATATAGCCTTATTTGCTACGCCATAATAGCCATAATATATACATATACCTATACATAGACATAGGCATAGACATATACATCTACATGTACATTTACATTTACATATGCCGGTACATATACATGTACATGTACATATACATCTGCATCTGCATATACATATACAGATACACATACACATACATATCCGTATGCATATACATATACACGTACACATCCATATCCATGTCCATATGCATATGCATACACATCTCGCTTTTCTCGCTTTTGGGGCGCTGGGTTCAAGTAGAACACAGCCCATTGGCCCGACCCGTTTTCAGGGCAACCGGCCGCGTCGACAGCAGAGGCGCCCAGTGGGGCAACCGGCTCGGGAGGTGGCTTAGTTGTGACCACACCGCACCTGGAGGACCAGACCCGCTTACCAGATTACAGCTGGACACCTAGGGCACGATGTGAACAACCCGCAGGCGGTCGAGTCCTTCCTGAACAGCAAGGTGGCTACAGCGCGTGATGTGCTGCGTTTGGTCAAAGGGTACCATGAGTCCGTTATTCGCCGGAGCTGTATGGGGCCGTGGTACAGCTGGAGAACGCTATGAAGATTATCAATGACCGCGTGTTCACAACGCAACAGGAACTGCGGTTCATGGCAGCAGACAACCGCCAAGCTCAGAAGAACGAGAGTGGTTTGAAGCTGATCACCAGTGGTTGGCCGAACGGTTTGCAGCCTGCAGATCGCGCATGGCTCTAGCAAAATGTACATATGTATATATGTATATACGTATATATGTATATATGTATAAATGTATATGTGTATATGTGTATATATGTATATATGTATATATGTTTATATGTATATATGTATCTATGTATCTATGTATATATGTATATATGTATGTATGTATATATGTATATATGTATATATGTATATATGTATATATGTATATATGTATATATGTATATATGTATNATCACGTGTACTCATGTAAACCTTGTTCACGTAGCCGCTGAAAAGATCAAATATTAGCCATCCATCATCCTTTTCACGCCATGGACGCAGACAATATTCACTTCTCGCAGGCGAAAGAGCATGAACATGTGTTCAGCAAAGTCATACAAACTCGTCATACCGGGAGTCATTCATGATCGCGTGGTCCATTGCCGCAAGCGCGTTAAGAAGAACGGGACACCTGGATGCATCCTAAGTACGTTTCCATTGTGAAGCACACCCTGCCGAAGAGCAAGAAGATTTTGTCTGTGAAATCGGGCACTCAAGTGATTGACAGATGTTGGCGGTTTTTGAAA
>BGNK01003897.1:50893-63739 GCA_003297005.1 Symbiodinium sp. clade A Y106
TCCGCGGCCGGCATAGGAGCACTGCGATGGCGTGGATATTAACCCTTATGACCCAAGCGCTCGGATGCCAGAGTGTACATACTGTGTACATGGAGCGGCAAGCAGGTAACTGGTCTCGCCTATGTATAGTTGTGACAGCTGTGCTTGGTCCAGTGACGCAAAAGCCATGTTCGCAGAGAAAGTAGAAGAGGACACTCGGGACTTGGTCAAGTCTTTCCGGCGAAGTCTCACCTGATAGTTTTGCTGAANGACGCAAAAGCCATGTTCGCAGAGAAAGTAGAAGAGGACACTCGGGACTTGGTCAAGTCTTTCCGGCGAAGTCTCACCTGATAGTTTTGCTGAAGTCTCACGTGACAGTTTTGCCCTCCCTACAAAGAACCGGCCATTGGAGACTGCTGCTGTGAGGAGAGCGTGCTGGTTACAGCATTTAACTAATAACACCCCTACACAACTGAGGCGAACGGATGCACAAAACTTGGATTTGTTGGGAAGGGGCAGACAATAATCCAATACTTTACTATATTATCTTGGATATATTGTCTTCTGCGTATTTCCTATCAGCAATTGTAGTAGTACTGTAGCAAATTTTCCCAACAGTTTACAAGAATATTTACGCTCATTGCTGCAGGGCAGACAGCAAGGCAATACTTCACTAAATTATCTTAGTTGTATTGTCTTTTACGTAGTTCCAAGCAGCAATTATGTTAATGCTGTAACAAGTTATTCAAACACTTACAAGAATATATACAATTCTTGTCGTTAAGCAAAAAAGCAATACTTCACTGGATTATCTCGTAGACATCGTCTTTTGCATGTTGAATGATAGCATATGTAGGAATGCTGTATTAAGANACTGGATTATCTCGTAGACATCGTCTTTTGCATGTTGAATGATAGCATATGTAGGAATGCTGTATTAAGATATTAGAGAATTATATTAGTTCTGCGGGTCTTAAGGGGGGGGTAGCATAAATATATATGTATGTATATATATATATATATATATACATATACATATGTATATACATACATGCACACATAATCTTGCTTACGAAGTCCCACAAACCTCGAACCCTGAACGTCTATCTGAACCTCAGCCCGGACCTCCGCCGTCGTCCGCCTCCAGGTGCCCACAGCGCCGGGCTCGGCCAAGGCCGGTTCTGGATTTCATGGCTTCAAAGCTTCGGTTATCAAAGGTTTGGGTTCTAAGTTTAGATGTTAAAGATGCTGTAGGTGCTCGTTTAGAGCTTAATGAGGGTGTCAGAGTTCAGACCAGAGACAGGTTTTTACCAAGACATTCCAATTACAAAGGGTCTGGAAAAATTCTGCGAGTCTTCTCTGTGAGGAGTTGGTACGCGCACTCAGCTTAGGCCCCAAACCCTGACACTGAAACCCTGAAACCTCGAGCCCCATCAACAAACCCTGTAATCCAAAGATCTACCACCCAGGAAGCTCTGCACACAGTCCTGCATCATCTTCAGGTACCCCCAAATGAACCATCGGCCGAAAAGCATGTTCCTATCATCATGCAGGATGTTGTCTATCAGCAGTCAAGTTGGGGTTTAGGGTTTAGGGTTTAGGGTTTAGGGCTTGGGGTTTAGGGTTTTGGCTGTTTGGGGGTGGGTTCGGCTCAAAAACACCAAGACTGGAGCCTCCCGACTTTCCAAGCTCAGGGTGCTACAGCCGTACTTTGGGCCCTAAGCCCAAAACCCTGAACATATCCCAAACTCCCTACACCCTAAACCCCTAAACCCTAAACCCCTGAAACCTCAAACCCTAAACCCCTAAACCCTAAAACCCTAAGCCCCTAAACCCTAAACCCCTGAACCCTCAAACCCCTAACCCCTCAACCCCCAAAACCCCAAACACTCAGCGCCATTCTAGGGCTGGCCACTTCGCTCCCTTGAGGGTCCTAAGCGCCCAAAGGACCCGAGCCCGAAGCTTCAGCTAGAAAGCCCGGAGCCCCAGGTAAAACACCAGGAGCCCCAAACCTCTGGGGTTGAGGGGTTTCCCTAAACCCTAAACCTTTTAGGGTTTTAGGGCTTAAGATTCGATTTTTGGCTTTATGAACCCCAAACCGTGAAGAAATCGCCACTTCAGCAAAACACGAGGCCCAAGGAAGTGTAAGCTGATGAGAGACCCTGAGCCTCGCTGCTAGCTTGAGGGTGGGCTGACACCAGCAACAGTTTCAGGCATGCTTTTGGTTTATACGAACGGTACCACCGGTAGCAATCATAATACAGTTCGTAGACATGCCTCTGTTAGCCAGCATTTTTTAATGAAATTTTACAGCAACAGCAACGATGACCAGCGACAGTCATCATAGTGGTAGTGCTGTAGAGCTAGTGCTACCTTTTGTGATCGAAAAGCTTCAACATGCGACTTCCACGAAAAAGCCGCCAGGGCGTACCATGCTCCCTTCATGGTACGCCCTGGAGCGGTGCATTTGTGGCAGTGGTATCTTGTAGTGCTTACCCTACTCAACGTCGAAGTTGTCCTTTCCGTACCATACTGCTTCGATACGTGTACTAATCTAGATTGGCCTACCTAGCACTACTAAGACTTGTAGTCTTAAGCGATCTCTAACTACACTGGCCATTTGTAAGTAGGCTACGCTACCCATCTGGATAATGTAAGGGCCTGAAAGTTAGAAGAAGGTTGTCGGGTATATGATACTATAAAAAACTAAGTATACCTAAGGAACAATATTACGGAGTATTCAAGCCTCTATATTGTCCACACTGAAACTCCTAAACTCTAAACTCCGTAAACCCTAGACCCGCCAACTTCGTAAACCCTTAACCCTAAGCCCCAAACTCAAACCTAAGTAACCCTTCCTCTGCCTCGGGGGCCGTGGAGGAATCTGGCTCCAGTAAAGTCCACTTCCGACCTCGGCATTCCAGGTTTAGTTTTTACGGGCTAGGGCTGTAAGGTGTTTGAGCTGTAGGATTTTGGAGATTAGGGTTGAGGGTTTTAGGTTTTAGGGCTTCTGGTTAAGCTCTAGGGTTTTTGCAGATTGTAGTGGGACCTCCACTTCAAAACCTGGGGGTTCAGGCGGTAGGCTTCAGGGTTGGGGATTTGACTTCAGGACTTGGGGTTTCGCATCTAGGGCTGCTTCGCGCTCTTTGCTAGGCCAGTTAGGGCTCTTACCTTAGTCGGGTTGGGCCTTTGTGTGTGGGCATTGGTTTTCGGGCTGGGGGTTTAAGACAGGTTTTGAGGTCTACTAGTTCATGGTTGGGACTTATTGGGTTTACCATAAAAAATGTAAAATGCTACCCAACTATGACCAAGTTTAGTGTTTTGATCTTGGGCCGGCAGGAGAAAGGTTCCACTGTTGCGGGTACGTGTGGCAACCGGTGGGGCTCGCCCTGCCCAGGGACTCCAATATCCCTTAATTAGGGAATATACATTAAATTATAGTAGGATCCCTAATATGATTTAAGGTATTAAGGGATATTGGAGTCTCTGGGTGCCCATAGAACTAGAACTGCTAGTTGTGTTTCATGACTTGTCTGAAAGCAACCGCTCCCGAGGCGTTTTTGTATGATTGCAAACTGCACATCATGAGTAGTGATGCTGCCAACAAATACTGCCACTGTCACTCCCGCTTCCCCCGCTCCTGGTGCTACTCCCACTCCTACTTCTCCTGCTACTGCTACTCCTACTCCTCCTCCCCCTGCTGCTGCTCTCGCAAAGCATTTACCATGGCCATCAGTAGCACTACTGAAAAAAGCAAGCTGTGCAGATTCAGTCTGGGTGGTTGCAGGAATACAGGCAAATAGCGCAAACATGTATGTATGAATGTATATATGAATGTATGTAGGACTGCATGTACTAATGCACATCTGTATGTATGTACTAATGTAATGTAATGTCATGTAGTGTAATGTAAGTATGTAAGTATGTAAGTATGCATGTTTGTATGTATGTGTGTGTAGGTGTGTCTGTAAGTCTGTATGTCTCTATGTCTCTATGTCTGTATGTCTGTATGTCTGTATGTCCGTATGTCCGTATGTCCGTATGAATGCATGCACCTATGTACGCACGTACGTATGTACGTATGATGCATCAAGGGTTTAATGGATGGATGGATGGCTGGATGGATGGATGGATGGAGGGAGAGAGGGATGGATGGGGGGATGGAGGGATGGAGGGATCGAGGGACAGAGGGACGGAGGGATGGAGGGATGGAGGGATGGATGGACGGATGGACGGATGGACGCATGGACGGATGGACGGATGGACGGATGGACGGATGGACGGATGGACGAATGGACGGATGGACGGATGGATGGGGGTGTGTATCCCTCAGACTCAAATGCTGAACCCGCGAACCCTAAAATGCAAAACCCTCAAACCTTAAACCTCACAGTGACTTAAACCCTGAATCCTTAGACACCTATGCAGACTGGCAGCTCACAGCCACCCGGAACACGAAAGCCAAACCCTACACCTTACAGTCACCCTGAAGCCTCAACCCGAACCCAAGACATAAATACACCTTACAACCACCGTCAAGCCGAAACCAAAGACCCAAGCCCGCTATATAAAGTTTCATCTTACAACCACCTTAAACCCTTAACCCAAAACCCCAATATGAACTTACACCTTACAAGCACCCTAAGCCCGAGACCCTAAACCCTTATGTAAACGTTCACCTTACAACCACCCTAAACCCTAAACCTTGCAGCCACCCTAACCCCTAAGCCGGACGCCCCGAAATAAATTTACGCCCTAAAAAGCCGAAATGCAAAACCTAGACCCCCGTTTTAACCTAAACCCTCAACCGAAACCCCGATATGAACCTACACCTTACAACCTCGCTAAAACCCCAACCCCATTCAAACTCACACCTTGCAACCAGCCTCTACCCTGAACCCTAAACCTCTCTAAACCCCTAAACCCCTGAACCCTAAACCCGAAGCCCTAGACCCTAAACCGAAAACCCCCGAAGACCCCTAAACCCCTAAACCCTGAACCCTAACCCCTAAACCGCTAAACCCCAATTAAACCCTAAACCCCTAAACCCCTAAACCCCCAGACCCCCTAAACCCCTAAACCCCTAAACCCCTAAACCGCTAAACCCCTAAACCCCTAAAACCCCTAAACCTTAAATCGCAAAAGCCGTTCAAGCATTCTCCATCCCGGGGTCGACACCGAATTCGGCCGGCGAAGACAGGAAGCGAAGCGTCAGCGCCTGATTTCTCTCTCTGTTCGGTCAAAGCATGGGTTTAGGGGTTTAGGGGTTTAGGGTTTAGGGTGTGTATACAGTGCGCGGTGGGTGCACCTTTTACTTTAGGAATAGGGGCGCTCCCACTAATCGCGCGCTTGCGTCAGCATGTAGTCCCGCCTCAACCACCCTAACTATACTCAATTAGGGTTTAGGGTTCACCCCCCAAACCCTCCTCAAGGGGGGCTTTCTTGCTCTTTACTTCCTTACGAGATCTACAACTTCAATACATGACACTACTGACACTACTGTGGCATCGATAGTGCCGCAGCACCACACGAAGCAAAAAAGCGGAGGCGAAAGTAGCAAGGCAAGCATCAAGCGAGAGCAACCCTGTGTGCTTCCGACAATCTGGTGCAACGTCACAATGTGCTCACTGTGATACTGATCTCCATGACTAGCCGATCGTCAGTAGGACCATGTCCGCTACATGACCGAGCAACAGCTGTACAAACAGTCCAACGGCGCAAGTCGCAAGCCACTATCTTCTTTTTCCAAGGGTCGAGCAGTCGCTGCTACCGCGAGTGAAAATGACTACGCGCATCGACCTGCCCAGCAGCCGAAAGTTTCCAATCTATCGCGTCCGTGTGCGCTTTTGCGCTGGCTCGTTGGAGACCCGAAAAGCTGAGGCACGCGCACGTGAGGCGTGGCGTGAACGTGTCGTGCTGTCGTGAAGCTGAGGCTCCCTGCAGGCACTTCATGCACCCACCTTCTTAAGGCAACAAAACTGCTAAATGGTTCGTCCCGTCCCCTACCCCCTAGTTGCAGAAACTGTGTGCGCACTGCTAACCGGCTCGCGCTGTTCGTCCAAAAGCCCAGCAATCGATTGCTAAACGGCTCGCAAAAGCAACCCAGATATTTTGGCTTTGTTGTGTGCTTAACTGCTAAACGGCTCGGGTTTGGGACGCGTCTGTCCCCCCTCTGGCCGTCCTTGGCTTCCGTTAAAAGCAACTAAATACTTTGGGAAGCCTGAGGAGCACGTCTGTCCCCCCGAGAGAATGCTGCTGTCCTTGGCTTCCTTAAAAAAGCAATTAAAGCCTTGTGGCCGCGTCTATTCCTCTCTGGCCGCCTTGCCTTACTTAAAAAGAAATGAAAAGCTTTGGGAAGCCTTGGGGACGCGTCTGTCCCCCCTCTGGCCGTCCGTGGCTTCCTTAAAAGCAATTAAAAGCTTTGGGAAGCCTTGAAGACGCGTCAATCCCCCCTCTGGCCGTCCTTGGCTTCCTTACAAACGCAATTAAAAGCTTTGGGAGGTTGGGGGACGCGTCTGTCCCCCGTCTGGCCGTCCTTGCCTTCCTTAAAAAAGCAATTAGCAGCTTTGGCAAGCCTTGGAGACACGTCTGTCCCCCCTCTGGCCGTCCTTGCCTTCTTTAAAAGCAATTAAAGCTGCGGGAAGACTTGGGGACGCGTCTGTCCCTCCTCTTGCCGTCCGTCCTTGGCTTCCGTAACAAGCAAGCATAAAGGCTCTGGGAAGCCTAGGGGACGCATCTGTCCCCCCTCTGGCCGGCCTTGCCATGCTTAAAAAGCAATTAGAAGCTTTGGGAAGCCTTGGGGACGCGTCTGTCCCGCTCCGGCGGCCCATGGCTTCCGTTGAAAGCCTTGGGGACACGTCTTTTCCCCCTTCTGGCCGTCCTTGGCTTCCAAACAAAGCAATCAAAAGCTTTGGGAAGCCTAGGCAACGCGTCTGCCCCCCTGGCCGTCCTTGGCTCCCTTTGCAAAAGCAATTAAAAGAGTTGAAAAATTGGGGGACGCGTCTGTCCCCGCTTGGGCCGTCTTCCTTACAAAGCCGATCAAAGCTTTATAAACCTTGGGGTACGATTTGTTACGGATAAGATTGGGCCAGAAAGAGCCACCAAGACCCGGGAGTACGATTTGTTACGGATAAGGGTGGGCCAGAAAGAGCCGCCAAGACCCGGGAGTACGATTTGTTACGGACAAGAGTGGGCCAGAAAGAGCGACCAAGACCCGGGAGTACGGTTTGTTACGGATAAGAGTGTGCCAAAACGAGCCACCAAGACCTGGAAGTACCAAGTGTTAGAGATAAGAGTGGGCCAGAAAGAGCCACCAAGACCCGGGAGTACGACTTGGCGTCTGTCCCCCCTCTGGCCGTCCTTGGCTTCCTGAAAAAGCAATTCAAAGCTTTGGGAAGCCTTGGGGACGCGTCAATCCCCCCTCTGGCCGTCCTTGGCTTCCTTAAAAGCTTTGGGAGGTTGGGGGACACGTCTGTCCCCCGTCTGGCCGTCCTTGCCTTCCTTGAAAGCAATTAGCAGCTTTGGCAAGCCTTGGAGACGCGTCTGTCCCCCCTCTGGCCGTCCTTGCCTTCTTTAAAAGCAATTAAAGCTGCGGGAAGACCTGGGGACGCGTCCCTCTGGCCGTCCTTGGCTTCCTGAAAAAGCAATTAAAGCTTTGGGAAGTCTAGGGGGCGCGTCTGTTCCCCCCTCTGGCCGGTCAAAGCAAGTAAAAGCACTGGACGCGTGTATTCGCCGGCCGTCCTTGGCTTCTTTCAAAAAGAAGCAATGGGCAGGGCAGGGCAGGGCAGAGCAGGGCAGGGCAGGCCAGCAGGGGCAGGGCAGGGCGGCAGGGCTACCCGTTTTTCCAGAGGTCGCCTTCTGGTCCCTTGAATCTGCCAGCCTGGGGCCCCCAGACCTTTGTGGGGTACACCCAAACCCCCCAGGCCAGACCAAAAGCACCTCAATAGTGAGGGGTTTGTGGGCCTCATTGACAGGCTGACGCCTGTATGAGGCGTTCGCTCGGCCGGGGCCTCGGTCAGAGCCTCGAGCGCCCATCAGCGGCGCTCTCGGCAGCTTTGGGTTCGGGTTTTGGGTTTCGGGTTTCACGTTTGGGTTTTGGGTTTCGGGTTTAGGGTTTTGGGTTTTGGGGGCTGGTTGCCAAAAAATTATGGTCCCTTTTTGGGTACCTTGAATATTAGGTGCAGTATTATAATAAGGACCCAAAAAGGGACCATAATTTTGACAACCACCCATATGATGGGATCTATGGTGGTTCTATACAGCTTCGATAGGGCTGTGGAAACGGGTTTAGAGTTTTGGGGTTTAGGGCTCGGGATGTGGGGTGTCGGATTTAGGAATTGGGTTTAGGGCCCGTTTAGGGCTTTGTACGAGAAGCTAGCGGCTTGGCCTTTCGTTCGCTGACAAGGACTTACAGTGAGTGAGTGGGCGAGAACGGAGCGAGCCAGCGAGTGTAGGACCCCAAAAAGCACTTAGCAAAAATTAATATAGGGATATCCCATATAGACCCCCTTATAATGAAGCCCATTAAGGTAGGGATATCCCTTTAAAATGCTTATGCTTATGTCGGTTTGGGTCCCCAAGAGTGAGTGAGTGCGTGAGTCCGTGCATGAGTGGGTGTGTGGGTGAGTGAATGAGTTTGGAATTCGGGGCTTCCAAAACAACGACAGAATCACTTCTGCTCTGTTTTCATAAAGATGTCACGATTTAGGGTGGATATCAGCCCTTAGAAAGCCGCCTATGTAGCCATAGTGAAGGTGAAAGTGACTGCAACCTTGCAGACAGATGCAATAAGAACGCCAATACTTGTTCGACCAAAGCGGTGGTTATTCCCAAGATCAGAGTATGCATGGCACTAACCAGCAACGGACATAACAAGAGTAGCCACCGCAGCAGCAACAACAGCAACACATCGCCAGCAGCACCACATATTAGTGCTCGGCTTTGGTGCCCGGGGTCCGGCTTAAGATTGAAGAGGAAGCTTAGGGGGTCGATCTCAAACCCGAACTCACAAGCCTCGTCTGGCACACAAGCGGTGCGCGGTGCTGCGGGTGGCACAGCGGCTCCTGTGATGCACAATAACACATGATGCCACATGAACCGTACGAAGCATTTCGAAAGGCCGTCTTGTTTTTCGCGCTCTCGCGTTGGATCAGGAAGTCCGAACGGAGTAGCCTAAGCCTAGTACCCCATGCCATCAGTTTCCCTTCCGTGCACAAGTGTCGGTGGGCTCCAGTAGTTAGGGCTTAGGATGGTTGAGGCAGTACGGTTTAGTGGAAACAAAGGACGTGCAGCGGCATACTACATCCAACCAGGCTCCGGAGAACTTTACTCAATGCTTGCCCAGGCTTTTCAAGAGCTTCTTGCTTTCAGCAAGCCACCAACTTCAAACCCCTAAACCCTAAACCACTAAACCCTAAGCCTCAAAGCCCTCGTCCCTTCAGACCCAATCCGAGGCTCCAATCCCTTCGCCTTCAGGCCCAAACCCTCAACCTCTAAACCCTCGGTTTCCGGCCAGCAGCTGGGGATATGCCGAAACGCTTGGACACCAAGGACATCCCCCTCCCCTGGCCTGTGAGGAGCTCCAGCAAGGACAGTGGCTCTGACATGCGTCCAGCTTGTGACCATTGCTCTCTGCAGTTTAGAGCTTTTGGGGCGAAGGCTTAGTTTAGGGTTTCTGGGCCTTGGGCCTTGGGGAGTACAGGGTTGGGGTAGATTTTGGGTAGGCTTTATCGTTTAAAGATTAGGGCTTTAAGGCCCGCCCTTTGGAGTTCGACTACCTTAAGCTACCCAGACCTCCTTTTTGGTAGGGTCCCTATCAGTTCTCTAGCAGGGTTTCATAATCAGAGCCTACAGAAAAAGTAGGTTATCGTGGTTGAAGCAGGGTTTGAGGGGGGTCTTATACTATATTTAGATTCTGGGACCACGCACCAAGCTTTCGGGCTTAGGGTTTAAGAGTCTAGGGCTTAGGGTATAGATGGCTATAGGGTTTAGGGTTTCCCAGGATTTCCTTGTCTTGTCTCACTCGGCGGAAACCAGCATCCTCCAAGACGTTAGTCCCGAGCTCATGCCTTCGACATTCGAGTGCGTGTGTGTGTGTGTGTGTGTGTGTGGGTGCGTGCGTGTGTGTGTGTGTGTGCGCCTGCATCCCGGGAGCGATGTCGGTGCACCAGAGTTGCAGCAGAGGAAAAAAGACACTGGAGATACAAGCACATGGGTAGTTCTCTAAATTATGAATTTGATGAATTTGAGGCCCCTTTTTAATTTTAGGTCCCGCAATAAGTACGGCACCTTTATTTGGACCCTGCTGCACCCGTCTCAAACCTGACTAAGAACTAAAACCATGCCTAAACCTCTCCTCTACTACCCTTACATGTTGCACCTTTTTTGAATACTGAAAGGAACCCTTAAAGGAACCAAACAATAAACCCAAACTGAACGATTCAAAAAAAACCTGATTCGGTCCCATGCGATTCCAACGGTGCTGGATGCTGAAGCTCGATGCCGCAGACAAGACGGCAAAGCTGTGGTCCCTGTTTCACTCGCGATTCGAACTCATCCGGCAGTCACTGCTGGAGCTATGCTGGGAAGTGCCCACACATAAGGCCCATACACCTTACATCGAAACCAGGTTGGTTTACACCTCTATGGTGCGGATTGTTCATGTTGCAACTATTTCTTGAAGCTGAAGATGGTCGGCATGTACGACGCAAATACCAACTTGGCACCGCTAGCACTACTACTGTTGAGGTCACATGAAGCGTCCTCACTTTCAGGCCATTTACGTGTTCTCGTTTTCGGAACCACGGGAATGCGTATCAGAGCGCCAACATCCTAGCCGCAGCAACTTATCAAAAGCATTACAAAACGAGGGACGGCGAGCCTCATGTGCATCCGAGGTGAGGCAAAGGAACGTGCAGGTGAAACAAAATGTAAGAAGCATTCATACAGGAGCCTCGTGCGCATCGTGTGTGAGACCAAAGAACAAACCCCCCCAAGACCCGCCGAAACCCACCCCAAACCCACCTAAACCCAGGCCAACCTACCTCAAACCTACTTCAATCGTCTCTTCTGCTACAAATGGTCAAACCACCAAATCTAAGCCAAACCTATTTTCAAAGCTGAACATGGTCCAAAGTCCACCCCAATCCCTCTGCAAATGGTTACACCAATCCAAAAACCCCAAATCCACTCAAATCCATTTCAGTGCTTGAACATGTCAAATCCACCCGCTCCAAACCATCTAAGCCCTCAAATCCACTCCAATTCTCAACAAATGGTCAAATCTGTTTTGTTCGCTTATGGACGGCAGACCTGGCGTTTTGCAGCAAGAGAGAGTCAGATAAATTCGATTTCAAGCAGTCAACATTCAAAGCATATTGTTTCATCTAATGCTGCGCGGTGACACCCCACATGAACAATGTCTGTTTTCAACCGCCTTCCGAAAATCCGGACCTGTGCAGCGCAATCCAGTAGTCTTCATGAAGGAGTGCAAGCACCTTGGACTGAGTGCAAAAAAAGTTTCTGGCTACGCAAGCTTTGCAGCGCCACTTACATTTTTTTTTGGCAGGTACGGACCTCGTCGGCTGCGGCTGCAGCTCTCGGTCCCAACTAAACTAATCGAAACCAACAAACACAAGAAAACAGCGGTGAAACAGAGAAGCGAGTTGCTTAATTACCTGCTGCAGCATGCGGACTTTGTCAGCAGCGGCTGTTCAGCAACTAGGCGCAAGTTCCTCTCAGCGACTCAGCAGAAGTCATGCAGGCACGCTTCGCTTCACGGGCTGCGACTGCTGCTGCTGCGCCGCGTTCAAGTGGCACTGCTCAAACTTGACGTCAGGCTTTCTCCAACCCTCTTGGCGAACACTCTTGGCGAACACTCTTGGCAGCTCAGAACGCCACAGTGCACAAAGCTCCGTCCACGTTCAAACTCGAAACGCCTTGAAAGGCTAGAATCGGCTGGAATCCGAACAAAAGCCTTGGAAGACAGCACCAACAGACTTTCCGCAAAGACGAAAGCACCGCAACTGCTTCAGTTCATATTAAACACCAGCAGGCAAGATTCCACCACCAAAAATTTCGCTCCAGGTCCGAGAAAGAACGAATCAGAGCTTGGTTCACCACAGGCGGCGGTCAACTTCTGTTGCTGCTGCGAACAGTCCGACCTACACCAGCGTCCGGTCTCGCGTTGAAGACCAAGCGAATCGTGAGCAGATTTTGGGGATGAAGCCTCCAAGACATTCAAGAGACTTGAAAAAGCGAAAAGGTACCTACTTTTGCACCAGAAGACAGACTCGATTTCGAACATGCTCAATGGACTCCAGTTTTACGATGAGCAACTTCGTGTTTTGCAATTCCAGAATGAAGCTCCTTCGAGCCTGGGCAACGCTTTCCAAGGCAAAGGACAAGGTCACGACGACTACGAAGGCAAGAGTGATCGAGACAAAGGCAAAGGAAAGAACCACACTCTTTGCGTCAAGACAGAGTGCAGGGTGAAGAGCGTTAGTTTCCGAGGGACCTCTAGGGAACCCCAGGGCCTCTGGGCCTCTCACACAGCACAACGCACAGAGCAGGCACGCTCCACACTTTTCACTCTGCTGTTCTTCAGCAGTCCANTCTCTGGACTTGAAACACTTCACAGCTGGTGAGCACTAACAGCGAACTTGGGCTTCAGCTCTCTAAACACTAGAACTGGCTCCTGATACCTCTTAGGTATCCCGCTGTGGCTCTGGCGACTTGAGTCACTTTACAAACACTCCAAGCGTCCACAAAGCTCACTCCGAGGTCCGGGCGGTACGACCGAAAGGCGGACCGACCGACCGACCGACCGACAAACCAACAAAAAGGTTTCGAAAACATGCAGAATGGTTT
>BGNK01003898.1:3666-26197 GCA_003297005.1 Symbiodinium sp. clade A Y106
CGACACTGCTGCTCCCTATGCTCAGAGGGCAGTCATACCTCCAGATGCAACAGAAGGCAGAGGCGTCGGCAGCGGGCTCGCATAACAAACTGCTGGCAAGTTGGATGCAGGCGCCGAGCGGACGTCTCGCACACCTTTTGCTGCTCGGACTGTCGCCACTATCAGGGGCGATGTCACACGCAAGGCTGTACGGAAAGACAGCATGANCGAGCGGACGTCTCGCACACCTTTTGCTGCTCGGACTGTCGCCACTATCAGGGGCGATGTCACACGCAAGGCTGTACGGAAAGACAGCATGATCTCTTTGCAGAGGCTGCGATGATGAGTGGCCCTAATGCGGAGAATGAGACGGTACAGCCGATGGAAATCGTGGCAGTACCCGTATCGGCACCCTTCCAGACCTTATACTTGGCTGAGCTTGTCGTGGTCACATCAGGAGATGCCTGCGTGGCTACTGGATCAGCTGCTGTCGGGATCGCAACTGGTGTGGAAGAAGACGGAGGAGAGAGCATGGCTCGAGTGGAAGCAGAGGAAGCAGGGGAAATATCTTTTCTCCATTTGATGGATTGAGGGCCAACAACTGTTTGTGTTGATGACCTGTCGGCTAGCGGAGTCGACAAAGGCTCATCAGTAGCCTGCTTCTAAAGGTTGTGCCAACAGGGCACAGCTGCCCTGAGCAGCCGGACCAAAGGTCTGACCTCCTCGTCATGNGTAGCCTGCTTCTAAAGGTTGTGCCAACAGGGCACAGCTGCCCTGAGCAGCCGGACCAAAGGTCTGACCTCCTCGTCATGCACTCGGATCGTGCGACGCTCCTGAATGAATACTACTACCACTACTACTACTGCTCCTACTTCTGACGACCACTATTTCTGCTGCTAGAAAGACTGCTACCAACTGCTACTACTGCTGCGAGTGCTGCCACTGCTACTACTACTGCTGCCGCGCCGCAAAGACTGCTGCTTCTGCCATGACTGACACTGCGGCCGTGCTGCTGTTGCTTTGACGACGATGGTGAGGACGATTGTGACGCTGAGATTATATGACGGCGCCCTGCCACGAAGAAGAAAAGAGAAGTCATGGAAGAATGGTCCGATGTTTGGAAAGGGAGATGGAGCAGGCGTGCTACCAAGGGTGCCTCAGGATGGAGGTTGAGGGTTCAGGCTGTGGTGGTATTGAACCCTGGAGAGAGTACGGCGGAAGTCTGCCGCGAAGTAGTTCAGTCCAAACTTCCGCTGCAGACAGGAAAGAGCCGAGGAGCTGACGCGGCGAGCCCAGGCGCTCCGACCTCGAGGATGTGAGAAGGGACCGCCATGAAAAGCTTGTTTCTGCGAGGAGGATGTTGCAGAGAGCTGCAAGTCCCACATGGAGGACCTTCTCACAGTCTTCATGGAATGCTTGTCTGAGTGCAGACAGCTGCTGAAAACCACTGGGTTAGGTTTGCTGTGCGGGAGGACTTCCTAAGCTTGAAGATGCAAGCGGTGGAAAGCATCCAGGCCGAATTCTCAGTCAGTGCTCCGTTGGGACTGTTGGATTTGGACTTGGCAGGAAGACGTGCGGGTTTCCGTCCAGACGACTGTCTCGACGATGGAAGAGGTCAAGGGCCGAGCCTTAAAACGCTGGTAGCTTGCCGTGAGCGAAGCGAAGTCCGGCGGCAAACTCAGCCTTGATGAGAGCAAGTGGAAGTTTCCAAACTCCATGGACCATGGACTTTCGAGTGCGAGATGTCGGAGAACGAAACACAGCAGGGGCTCCATGTCCAAGTGCCTCTGGAGCTTATCAGAGGTGGATACTCCCCTTGCTTGCTTGGATGCTGCTAACGGCATTTGCGGGCACCTGCCAACGCACAGAACACTCTCAACACATATCTTGGTCGGAACTGCTTGTGCCTTTCCTGCGTGGTCTGCAGGCGCAGCCCGTCGATATAGCTACCTTGCCGGTGCTTATTGCATGTTGGAAAACGTTCCGTTCTTCTTTGTGTTCCGGCTCAACTGACAGCCTCAAGCCTGCGTTTTGCATTCGTCTTGGGGCTAGCTGAGTGGCTTATAGCAGCACTCCAAAGGCCACACAAGCAGTTGCTGCTCGCTGCCGGGCTGGGGAGCTCCTGGCTGAGCTGGCAGAGGTCAGGGGCCATGCTCACAAGATTCTGCTTGCCCCAAGCGTGTACTGTACAGGGTGTGTAGATGATCCGAGTGCAACATGTTGCTGTGGCAGCTGCCGCGACGAATGGCATAACTGCTGAGCGCTCACCTTTCTCCGGAACAACGCCAGCTTAAAGTCGATGGCAGCCTTGCTGCAGAAGCAGTGTCCTGCCCAGGGCGAGTCCTCCGCTGCAGCCCAACATGCTCGAAACGCGCAGGCTCCGGGATGTAGTCGCGGGTGTGCATTTGCGTTTGCAAGTGTCAGAAGCGCGAAGTGCACACGCTGACTGAGACCACATGCCCGAATCTTTCTGGTGGTGAGTCCAAGTCAATGCTGCCATACCTCGCTCCCGGCTCCACGCTGCATGCTTGCATCCTCTGACGGAGGGTTTAATGGTTTGGCCTGTGAATCTTTGTGTTCTGTTGTGCCAAGAAGTGGTCCCCATCCTTCCGCAGCCAAAGGTAGATGAGCGCATGATGCCACAACCATCATCTACCTCAGGCAATCACAGCACCTGAATCTTTATATCTACACATGTGCTCAGCGGAATGCAGACGATCAACCGTCGAGCATGATGAGCATAATGTTGGTAGTACAAACATGAAAAACCAAATACCGTGGACTGCCCGGAATAGAGCTGATTGCAATGTGGAGTTCTGCTTGAAGAGCAGCAAAGGATGCTCCAGTTGTTTCAGCCTGCACCCCGGATATCTAGTAAAGAATCTACGAAGGCATGAGGGGAAGTTGGCCAGCGATCTCAATGTCATGCACTGAAGTGCACGTCCACGTCCGTCGCATCGACATCAGCCTTGGCTTGCTTGAAGGCTTACCACACAGTCAAACAATTGAGTGGACCAGGCTGCGCAGTTACACTCTTCGCTTCAGCACATCTATTGGCCGGAAGGGTGGTTGCTACACCAGGATCACTGCATAAACTGGCTTTCCTGCTATTATGTCCCTGCAGTAGATCTTCATCTTCACTGATGCTGGTTTCACCCAGGCATGGAAGACGACGCGAGCAGAGTGCGGCAGCTGACACTTTCAGTCCCTCGAATCGAGGCGATGCGATCCTGTCAACTCGTGCAGATCGCCCAGACAGCAAATGACTTGCCACTTGCCAACTGCCCCAACCTCCGTAGCAAGTGAAGCATGATTTCGAGACCTGCGCAGGTCAAAACCTACCGCCGTGTTTGCACGTACGCCGTCTGTCCGGCCAAAGTTGCAAACCTCATCACGCGATAGGATGTCTTCTGCAGGCTGGAAGAGACAGCCAAACTAGACTCAAGTGGCATGATGTTGGCTGTGACTCAAATCGCCCACCCTGCGGTTCAGTTCTCGGAATGCAAAGCGTCCGGAAATGGCCTCGGCCAGGACGGTCAGCGCCAGCCCGCGCACTTCGTCTACCATGTGCAGTGCAATTGGTCAGGCATGCAGAGGCACGTGCCTCAGATATACACTTGGAGTGAAGTTGCGAAATTCTGGACTAGACGCTGCAGCGCGGGCTTTCAAGGAGCCACAAGATTGCCAATGTCGTGTTAGAACTGTCTGTGCCCCTGGCCTGGACTAGGCCCGACTTGGAGTTCGGCCCCAATGCTGATCTCCTCTCTCAAGCGCCTTGGACCATGGCTAGACTCGATATGCGTCAGTGCATCAGCTGGCTTTTCAAGCCTGCAGCCGGGAGCACTTTGTTGCGACAGCTAAGGAGCGGGGCGACTCCTGCTGGTTGTGGCCTGAGCCCTTTAGAGTGCAAGGGCCTCCTGCAGCGGGTTGAGGTGTTTCGAGGAGACTCTGCTTTGGCGAGGTGGGATTCCTTGCCAGCCTGCTACACCGTCAAGAGAAAGTGGGCAGACCTGCACAGGCCTGCTTAGCGCTGCTTAGCACTGCTTTTGTGACTTGAATTGAAGACCCGGAGACAGATGAGACAGCTCCCCTCATCCAGGCTACACAGCTTGGTGGATTCTGAGCTGGCCTTTGACAAAGCGGGAGGCTTCCGTCGCGTGAAGGCTCCGAAATCTGACTCCACGCAATCTCGTGTTCTTGGTGCTGTGCTCTATCTCTCGCTTCTCTCTGGTCTTTCACTATATCTGCCACTCTGCAGACACGCATGCCTCCGCTTCCGGAAGCTGGAGTGCGATCCTGAGTCGCAGGGCCTGCCGAGATAGCTCTCCAGCTTCCTGATGTGGGGATCGCCCAATTTCTGAGGATCTAAACGACTTTCTGGTGACTCTCGCAGCTACGGGTGATGCGGCGTGGTTGCAGGTATGTTGAAGATGCATGTCTTGCAGCCCCTTGATCCGACTTGTGAAAAGCAGCGCTCGGCTGGCCCAGGTTCTGGCACTAAGCCGTCAGTGTCTCAATGTTTCGATACCGAAACTGTCTCTTTCTGCCCGTCTGTCTGTGTCTCTTTCTTTTCTCACCCTCCCTCCCTCCGAGGTCGTACATCTGGTCACCAGTCAGATGCCACAGGTTCGTTCCGTGGCTTTCATGCGCAGAGTAAGATGCTCCTTTCTGCCTTCACTGGGGCACACCGGATAAGCGACTTGATGTGGAAGTGTGCCAGACGCCTTTGATGAGCTTAACCTGCTCCACACGATCTACGTCGAGAATCGCCGGTCGGCTCAGAGCAACATGTGTGTGGGAGGGCCAGCATCCAGGGTTCGGAGAAGCTCCTCTAGGCCTATACTATAATAGGACGTAGCCATAGTCAATGGGCGTAGTAATTTTTCAGGCACCAGCGCTCTGGCAGGCCCTATAGGCCCTAACTAAAATCCGGCGGTCTCGGCCGCTTCTGCCGAGGCCTGGGCCCATACTTCGCAGAGTTGAACAAGGCCAGGAGAAGAGTCTGCCCTGCGCCTGCGGCAATGAGATGCTGCGGCCCATGTTTCAAGAGTGGCAGCAAGCTCGTAGAAGCCCTGCGAATCCTTGCGATACGGGCCAAAACACAGCGGGAAGGAGTTGACTGAACTTGGCTTCGATTGGCATTCTGGTGTTCGCTTCAATCTGGTGACAGCGAAGCGACCCTGGGGACCCCGATGCCAGTGTGAGGTCTTGGCTGAAATTCCCTGGCAGCTTCTTCAGGCTTTGACGGGTGCTAGCTCGGGCTGCTGGGGCTCACAGCTCATGAGTGCGCAATGCGTTTCACCTCCCATGACAGGACTGCCTCCCGTTGCGAAACTTCGCAACAAGCGGCGTCAGCTGCCGGCCAAGGCAGAGCCAGCAGAGAGCGGGATGTAGAATGCTTCAGAATGCCAACAAACACTCCGCAGAGCTGTGAAGGGCGGGCAGCAGAGGAAACACCTTCTACGGCAAAGGACACGGGCCATCTAAAGCAGGATAAGCGTCGACTGGACAGACACAGCTGTGCTTCGCGGACGAAATCCTGTGTGTGCTTGTTCCCTCATCTTTGCTGGCAGTCCGCTCCTTTTGCTACAGTAGGACCCTTTGTCTTGGAGCCCAGCTTCTATCACGCGGCGAGCAAGAAGGAGCTTGGACCTCAGTAGCGGATGTGCGAAGCCTCGGAGCCGACCAGAGCAGCCCTGCCGAAGTCGTCAAAGCCTAACAGGTGACGGACTCTTTGAGTGCAAACCACAGGCTGCAGCGATGCCGAGAGGCACGCGAAGCGAAGACGAAGGCCAAGGAAGTCCCTGCGCCAGGCCGCCTGGGGAAACTACAAGTAGTTGCCAGCACGGGGCTTCCCTTCAGAGCACGCAGAGTTGCCTTGCCAAAGGCACAGAGAAGCCCAAGAAGCTGCGGCGGGAGCCTTCTGGCAGGTGCCGGGCTCACCGGGCGCGACCCACCTTTCGAAAAGCCAGGCCGTTTCCCACGTGGAAATTCGAATGACCTCAATGCAGGTTGGACAGCCAGTCTCTGGCCAGTCCTGCCAGTCCTGCCAGCCCTGCCAGCCCATCCTCGCGAAGGATGTCCCGGAGGCTCTCGCATCAAGGCCGCAAGCTGGCCGCAAGCGCCAACATGTGCCAAGGGATTACGCCGGATGCTGCGTACAGTAAGGCTCAGACAGAGCTTGGTGTAACAGTGTAGCAATGGAGAGGCAGCCGTACGATGCTGGCCAAGTCGAACTCGTTGCCGCTGTTGGAGGCAGAGGCCCGGCAAGACCTTTCAAAGAAGCAGCGTGCCAACACCACTGCAACTTGCGCGTTTCAGACGGACGGACGGACGGTTGAATCATTGAAGCCCCCTGTAGTTCGAAGATCCGATGTCGCGAGAGTCGCCAGAGCTCCTGCCTCAGGAACTAGACTTCAGACTCTAGACCTCGTGTCGCCTCTCACATCGCATGTAGCACGACGGCAGTCGAGCGGTGTTGTGCCAATCGGAAACTGAGGTTCAGCTGGGACGAGCTTCAGAGCTTGGAGGAAAAGCTTGCACACTGTAAGAGCAATGAAGAGCAGGGGAGCTGTAGTTGCAAGAAGCATGCTCGATCTTTGGCTTGCAGAGGGCATCATTCGCCTTTTCCTGCAAGCATTCTGGAGGACAGCAAGAGTCACGACAGGCCTGGGTTGTATCCTTCTGATTGCAAGCCACAAGCATCTGCATGCTTCATGCTGTATACTGCTTGGCGAGGCTCGCATGCTCTCATTACAGTTTCTTTGCGCTTCGAATGGGCAAGAAGGCCTGTTTGCCGGGAAGCGCCACCACCCCCACGTGGAAAGCAGCTAGCAGCAAGCAAAACCCTGTTGAGACCTGCATGAGGACTTGGCTCCCTGCGAGAAGGACTACTGGAAGAGGATGGCCCTAAAGGCGGGGCGGGGGCGAAACTCGGGTTGGTTTCTGGATCTTTCCTGCCTGCGACGTGGAGTCGAGGAGAAGCGGGAGCTGGGGCGCCGAGCACAGCTCCTGCCCCAGGAACTGCTGGCACCCCCTCGCTCCAGGCGCGGGAGCTGCGCCCGGGAGCCGTGTGGTCGGTACAGTACCGAGCCGCCAGGCCGATCGACGACTTGCCGGACGAGACGTCGACGTCAGCTCCCAAGTCGAAGTTAGTACTTCGAAACTGCAGGGGGTTCTTTTCTGATACAGTTGTGCGGCAGTCTCAGATCATCGGAGCAGCGCTTCGTGTAATCATGGTAGTGCACCGGTGCTTAGCGAGTATCTCCTCCAGCTCTTCCTCCTCCTCCTCCTCCCAAGTCTTGGTTATGTGGCCAGTCTTGCCAGGTTCAGCAGCCGGAGCTTTTGGCTGAGCACTCCAGATGCGTCCGGGTCCTTACTACACTATGGGCTACGCATGCTACACTCAGCAGCTCACAAGAAATAAGCGTCTGCAAGTATGCAAATTCTGGCTGGAGTTTGCGTCTTGTGGAAACGGCTGCCTTTGCCAGCGGGGCAGAGAAGGACGCATTGCACCACCTCTCACATGAGTCCTCGATCCTGGGGCACGTTAATTAAGGGAAGTTGGTTTTGCGAACGTTTGAATATGGCTCAGGAGAACAAAAATCGAACATCCTTTCTTCCCGGAATCCCGAAGCCGTTTGCTGAGAAGCTGAAAGCCATCCAGCGGGCAGATGTGAGACGATGTCACCGAACACCGCATGTTTGCAGCTGGTTTGTCCTGCTGCGTACTGCCGAGAGCACACTGCATTCATCAGCAAGTGTCGAGCCCGACCTTCTGAATCCTTCGGAGGCTTGGATCCATGAAGTTACGTTGCGATGTAGGTTCACGGGTTGCGCCTCCAGAGGCGAACTTGACGTGACGGTCGCATCGTCTGAGGCTGTCGGCGAGCCAATCTGTCGATCGCCTGCCGGCGTTGCCACCCCCGGGCTTGAACGAGCCTTTTCGAGAGGCCTGCGACCAGCAGCAGGAGAATTAGCAGCACGTGGTGGTAGTGGTGGTAATGGTGGTAGTAGTTGGTAGGGGCAGCAGCAGCAGCAGCAGCAGCAGCAGCAGCACTAGCAGCAGCAGCGGCCGAAGCTGTAGCCGCGGCAGCGGTGGCAGTAACTGTAGCGGTAGCAGTAGCAGCAGCGGTAGCAGTAGCAGCAGTAGCAGATAGTAGCAGATAGTAGCAGCAGGAGCAGGAGCAGGAGCAGTACGAATATTGCTAGGCAGACGAGGCACTAAAGGTGTAACCATTTCGTGCAGTCATATTGCTGTAATTAAGACTCAATTCCCCGATGATTTTGACCGTTAGTTTTAACATCATCGGCACGATGACGATGGGGATGCTGATGGCGAGTAGTGAAGATGATAGTAGCAGCCATACTGGTGATGATAGTCCGCAATCATATGCCCTGTTCTCGTACTAGCCAAGTCAGCAATACATACATATTGAACGTTATCATGAACCTCGTCGTACAGTCCAAGTCGCACTCAAGAGAATGATCTTCAGAATCGTGAGAGAACTGAGATAGCATTGATGCTGACCGCCAACATTATAGTTATTGAAATGATTAGCGGACCAGGCCACCAAGCGCGGGGATGAATGCACATGATGCCGGCATATCTGCATCTGCCATCAACATGCACATCGCCCTGTGCAAGCAAGAGTCGGGACGCGGAAGCCTGGTTTCAGCACTCGGAGTCAAGGATTCGTTCCTGTTCTTTCGGGCTTCTGTACTAGATACCAGCTATGCCTCCGTGTCCATCAGCACGTCCGATGCAGGGATCTGCGGGAACCAAGAGAAGCAGGCGGGCAGAAGCTCTGGCTGCAGCTTTTTTGGAGCTGAAAGGCCGCATCCATCAGAAGGTGTAGGTGTGACGGGCGGAGACTGACAGCTTGCACCTGATGTTATTGCCGCCATTACTTGTAATAACCATTCTTGGACGTGCTCTTGAAAGTCAGGCCGGTGTCTGAGCAGAAGTCGTACGGTGTGGCAGCACGCCCAGACGCGCAAACATGTTCCGAAGCAGGTGGTACAGTGTGCAAGCCTGAACGGAATCGGCCTTTAGGGCCTAGGGCTTGATAAACGGAGTCGCGCATCTCCAAAGGCTGCTGCAAAGCTTTGTATTTCTTCTGCTCAGGGCCTTGCCTCCCTCATGATGAAGCCTGCAGAGAGGACGGAACACATGGAGGCAAAGATCATCAGCTCTGACGTCAATTCCACGAAGCTGTGAATCTCGGTCTCTGCATAACCTTGTCAGAGCTGCCGGGTCGGGCGAAAAGTCGCATGCCGACAGGTGGTCATGCGCGATCTCTGCGAGGGGTTTCAGGTCTGCCTCCTTGGCGAACCAGCCCCTCAGGCCGGAGGGAGAGCCTTGCGCCCCAGGGAGCTAGGAAATCTGCAGCCAGGTGCCGCGAAGCATGCGCCTCAAGGAGCCCATGAAGATCTACCGTCTTCCTGGTCGGGAGGAGACTATGAAGGCCCTGTGCGAATTCGCAGAAGTGCAGATGAAGGAGGCTAAAGTCAGAGTGATGAAGCTTGCCTTGTTCGTGGTGATGCAAGAGTGTTGAGTTACTGATCGACAGTGCTGGAGAAGTACTAGCGAACTTGAAAGACTGGCGGAACCAGGTCTACAGAGTTTACTGCAACTTGCTGCAGTCCGAAGGCACTCTCGGAAGCTTGCAGGACGTTGTTTGCGCATTTCAGCACTTGCCAACAGTTCGCATAACAGTTCGCTGACTTTTCCCAAACTTGCCGACGGGCTGGAGAAGTGGCACCAAGTGCGGGAGTGGCAGTGCTTGCACAGGAAGAGCAGAAGCTCTGTTCGTGAAGCCCCGATGCTTCTGCTTGTCGCAGGGGTGGATGCTGGTGGTGGGCTGCTGCCGGAGCTTCCGCCCGACAAGGATCTGAACAGTGAGTGCGTGCCGGCGTGCTGCTTGAGCTGTGTGCATTGCATGCGTAGCCTCTCCACGATAGCTTGTCTCTACAGAGGTGATGGTTTGCCCGCGAAGGTTGTGCCACTTTTTACTCCTTCCTCTTGTCGTGGTGTTGTTTATTTCGCTTAAAACAACCTCTTCCATCTCCGTTTCTTTCTGACATAATCTGAAGGCAAATCATGCTCGACCATGTTTGACTCGCAGCCTGTTTGCTGTATACTGTATACGTACTGTTTCCTGTGGTTGAATAGCTTCGGCAAGCAGTATTTAGCATACAAGCCCTGTCATCATGGCAGGCTGACCTATCTTTTTTTTGGCAAGCTTTCTCGCTGCATGCTTGTTTAGGACGGCAAGAAGGCCAACTTGCACGAGACGCGGGCATTCCACCATCCTTCGCTGAAGAAGGCCAATGAGCAGGCCATCTTCCGGAGAGTACTCGAGTTCTTGGATTCCTCTGCTGACGCGGAGCTCGTACGGATGCCGCGGACTGCAGCAGGCTGTTTTGCATGGTTGTTTGACGTCTCAACGAGGCATGCTTGATGGGGTTCACTCCTTCGTCTCATTTTTCCCACTCCTCTCACAACCCGTTTCCTGCGGAGCTTCTCTTCTTGCTTCACGATTGTTCCTGCTCCCAATTAAATGGTCTGTGCATGCAGCTTTGAGCCCCGTCCTAGTCAGTGCACTTCGTGTTTAACCACGACGAAGCCGTTTCAACGTGGGTCTCTAACCTCGCTTCATTGCATCTCGAAAGAAAACCCTGTTTGTAGCGAGTTGCAGACCCTACAGTAAGCCAGTAAGCCCTGAGCCCGCTCTTTGTTTGGGAACCTTCGAGGGCCTTTCGAGCCTTCCTGGGTTTCCAGGCTCGGCGCCGGCAGCGCCGTAACGGGCAGCTCACTGAGGCGCTGCGACTGCAGCTGTAGCTTGTTTTTGGCTAGACATATAAATATAAAGAAAATAAATAAATATATATATATATATATATATATATATATATTATATGCATATCTGTATACTGACATTGTGTACATAAACTGAGGCTTCAGTCTCATCATAAGATTTCACGGTGCCACATGCTGTCCCGGGCGTATACCCGTCCACACCTCACCACCCGCCAAGCCTCGCACCCGAGCCTGGGAGGCAAAGTCTAAAGAAAGTGACGCGGGTGTCCACTGCTTGCTTCAATGTTCGGTGAACGCCGTGAGATCAGGAGATTGCTCGGATCTCATGGTCTACTCTTTTGCAGTGGGTGCCTGGCCTGCAAGCATCGGCACTTCGGATGTTTTTTTTGCAGTACCTTAGCCTTAAGTCAAGATTGTTCCTGCAGGTTCAGCACTTGGAAGACCTGGCCGCAGACTTCAGGCAAGAATCCCCCACGCAAAAAAGTATGACTTCCTTCAGCTACTCGTAGTTTGGGGAAGGACGGCTCTCCAGGAAGGGTCTTGCCTTTGCCTGGTCTGCAGAATCTTCGTCGCTGCAGGTATCGATCCGTGACAGCAGCATTGAACCGGGCCCTGCATCAATGGCGGAAGAAGCAGGCATGGGCGCCTAGAATAAGTAGTGAGTAGTGACGCAGCAGGACTGGCAAGTACATACAAATGGAGGATTATGCTGATGTTGCTGGTTGTCCGTGTGTTGGAGAAGGCACTGCTTTTGTGAGCAAGTTGCATGTGGCGATCAGAGGCCACACCGCGTCAGCAGCAAGAGGGCGTGGACCTGTCAATGATCATTCAGTGGACTTGGTCAGCTCCCCGGCACCCAAAGCGTCTGTCGCCGGAGTCCATTGGAGCTTCTCGGACTGCCTGAATGGCTGAGCATGCTTCCTAGACTCGGCTTGCAATCAGAGGCCGGACGTGACTGAAGACAAGATCGCTGACATGATGCTGTGGGCACGATGCTCAAGTGGCTTCTGTGCGAGCTTGAATGAAAGCTCTCTCAAGCATAACTGGTCACGGCTCAATCTATGCAGGCATGCCCTTCCCGTCCGTAACGGCTCTTGCTGCCCTGGGCCAGTGGGCCAGTGTAGCAAATCCGATGAAACAACCCAACCTTTTCCTTCAGCTTTACTGCTGCTACCAAGATCTTCGAGATTGAGCTGAGCAAGTTCAAGCAGCCGACACCACGGCTGATGGATCCACACGACCGCCGGATTCTGGAGGCTGGGGTACGGTATGCAAGCAGTCCTGGCTTCACTTCACTTCCTGACAACAGCTTTGTTTGCCCTGCTGGCGCTGGCAGTGGCTGTGCCTGTTTGTGTGTTCTTCTTCTTCTGTTTTTCTATGCTGCTGTGCCTTTCCCGTTGTTCAGAACATGCAGCTGCAGTGTCGCAGATGCAGTTCTAGATACTGGCGCGAAGGGGGGGGGGTGGGTGACGTCACAGCCGAGGCCCTGTTTCGTCGACTAGACGACAAGAATGTGGGCTCGTGCTCTCCGGAGGACGGACTTCAGTTGCAAATGGTTGTCTCTCGCGACGCTTATGACAACCTCCTTGCATGTTGCTAGGACATCGCTGGCAGCAAAGAAGAAGACGAAAACGAAGGGCACAACGTGCCTTGGACGCAAAATGCTGAGTGACTTCGCTTTGCCCTTTCTGAGCCCATCATCAGCTCCAACACGATCAATGGGTCTAGTTGCTTGCTGAAGCGGTGCAGGACAAAATGAAGAATATCGTGGACGTCGATACGGTGAAGGCCGGATCCGGCGGATCCACTCAGACACACCAACGCTTTTCCAGGCCTCGTCCCGTGTGGCCTGTGGAGGCCGTCGTCGGCCAAGAGCGCGTTGAGTTGCTGCCTTTCTTGGAGCTGCGAGCTAAGCTGACCACAGCTGAACATCCCTTTGAGCTGGAGGGCTTCAAAAGGGTCAGCCGTACCCAAATTGCGAGCAATGACAATGGCATTCAAGAGCCGAGATGACACCGTTCAAACTTCTTTGCCTACTGTGTCCATAAGCTCAGGCTGATGTGCGAGAGTGGTGTTCGAGCCCATGAGGCTGCCACAGAGGTGCATGCGCTGCACGCTTGGTTGCTGGATGTTGCTGGCTCCGTGTATCTTGTGTCTTCTTGGTGTAGATTCAAGGATTTCTCTGCTCCAATTGGTCCAGAGCTGTAGATCTCGAGCACGTCTCAGAACGAGTCTCCGTTGCAGCTCCTCTGCGACTCGCGCAGATGCGGGTTGAAAGACAAGAGATCGGTCAATTGGTCTGGCGGAACACAGCCCCCCCGGTAAAGACCCCAGGCAGGAAAAAGCAGCACAAACTCTCAAGATCATTGCTGTGCTGGCACCCAACGGCTTGGCGACATTGCCGCCCACCGAAACATGCTCACCTGAGCGACGAAGAATGTGACCTCGAGACATTTTGTGGATTCCTGTGTCGCGTCCTCGCAGAGGTGTCGGCCTCCAGGATAATTTGAGGTTATCGGTTCCATCATCCGGCTGCCGCTCGACCGACCTTCATCCCACCTGCAAGCACACAACCTCTGAAAGTTCACGCCAGCCACCTTGTCGGCGACAGACTGGTCCGGGCTCCTCGCTCGTGACTCCGCGTGGTGGTCACTGGTCGCCAAAATCACTCGAAGGCATCCTGGTGGCCTGACGGCTTGGCAATGATTGGTGATAGGTGATAGGTGATGATAGGTGCCTGGCACTCTGCCTAGGTCAGGACAGGAAACACTAACTATGGTTGAGCCCTGGTCAGGTGCTGCTTGATGATGGGCGCAAGCTCGTGCTTCAGTACCGGCGGGCAGCCTGAACCTTGGACATATATCAGCGTTGCTGTCGGTCGTCACCTGCCGTCCGAAAGGCCTTTAATTTAGACATGCTCCGAACCCGCCGATTTGCAGCCTCCTTTACTACAGTAGATCCGGAGACTAAGTATGGCGGGCGGGCGCACTCATGCTAGCAATAGCTATTTGCTCGAAGGGTCGTCGGAGGCTGGTCTGTCTATGTGGAGCAAGCAGAGGAGGGAACGAAGAGCACGTAGTGGAACGGTCAGCAAGAATGCCAAGTCGTGGAATGTCAAATCCCCAACGGGGTCTTCTAGCAAGCAGCCCCATGCTCATCAGATGCCATTGCTGACGTTGGTGCTTGCCTTGCGTCTCGCCACTGTCGCCTGTCTTCAGGTCGACAGCAAGGTTTGGGTTTTCGATGGGACGCCTGCAGACGAGGACTCCACATGCTGCGGAGCATTGAACAGTTGAACAGATGCCCGGCCATGGCATTCCACAATGGAGGTGCATGACATCATGACGAGTTCCCTCTGTAGTTTGATCTGTGCTCTGCGGTCAGGAACAGCCCCGCCGGGTCGCGAGAGTGTTCGAGGCTCCAGAGATCTGATACTGAGCCTTCGTAACCCTAAACCCTAAACCCTAAAACCCTAAAACCCTATTCTGCCAAGATCAGAGCTTCGTCAGGCTGAGGTCATCCGCTGGAGAGCTCTGGTCAGGAGCTTGATCTCTCTTTTTTCCCGCTTCCCACACGAAAACACGAGCTCTTCAAGTCTTCTCTTCTCTTCTCCCTGGTTGTAGAGCTCTGCAGTGAAGACCAGCCCTGAAAGATAAGACAGAGAGAATTAGCGACCCCTGACCCGATATCTAGGTAACCCATTGAGTTGGTGTGCCTTCTCTGCTGAGGCTAGGCTGGGGCTGCAAGGTTCAGATGTAGGTCTAGGATGGCCTAGGCTTGGCATTGTCCAAACCCGAGCTCGGTTTTGGGGATGCGGGCGTATGACATGCGACCATGCTTAAACGTCAGATCGGTTTCACGGGCCGATTGTTCCTGCAGCCAACGAAAGGGTCGGTGGACAGGGCTGTTGGGAGGTCCTCAGCATTGGAGGTCGTACATTCCGACAAGAGCTTGCTGTCCCCTTAGCATCGACACGGAACTGAAAACAATCCAGTGCCGGGTCGTGTAGGCCGCTTTCAAACCACCGCACTTTTCCTGGAGTCTTTGACGGCTCACCCTTTTCTTCCGGCCGAAACGGCTCCATCATCCGTCTCGCGGCACTGAGGCCCAGGCCACGCAGCGCGCGGAGGCCCAGGCGGCCCAGGAGGCTTTGCTGGCCCAGCAGAGGAAGGAGAGGGAGAAGCAACAGAAGGAAGCCGGCAACGGCAAAGAGACGCAGGCGCCTCTGCAGGGGGGGCATGATGGGGGCAAGTCCACACCAGTTGTGGGAGCTTGCCGAGATCACTTGTGCAGAATTGTGCAGATGTTGTTTGCTGCTTTCAATGCTGATGGGAGGAGGAGGAGGAGGAGGAGGAGCTGGAGCTTCAGATGGTGTCTTCCGACAGTGCCCCATGGCCTTGACGCACAAGACTCACAAGTCATACTACAGAAGCAATAGGGACCACGACAACTAGTGCTACTACTCCTGCTACTGCCACTGCTACTGCCATTGCTACTGCTGCTCCGTCTGCTGCTGCTGCTACTACTACTTCTTCTACTACTACTACTGCCACTGCTACTGCCGCTGCTACTGCCACGGCTGCTGCTACTGCTACTGCTGCACTCCTGCTGCTCCTGCTAATGCTCTGCTACTGCTGGTACTACTACCACTGCTACGACTACTACTACTACTGCTACTACTACTACTACTACTACTACTACAACTTCTACTACTTCTTCTACTACTACTGCTACTACTAGTACTACTACTACTACTACTACTACTGCTACTACTTCTAGTATTACTAGTACTACTAGTACTACGAGTACTACTAGTACTTCTAGTACTACTAGTACTACTAGTACTACTAGTACTACTAGTACTACTAGTACTACTAGTACTACTAGTACTACTGGTACTACTGGTACTACTAGTACTACTGGTACTTACTAGTACGACAAGTACCACTAGCCCCGCCTACCAACCACCTGGCTCCCTCAACCCATCGTCATCATCATCATCATCATCAACGAAAATGACAGCTGCAGAAGATGCAGGGGCTCAGGCCCCTATCTGTGACAGCTGCAGAAGTTGCCGATGCTCACTTGCCTTAACTGTCACAGATGCAGGGGCTGAGGCTCCCTANTCAACGAAAATGACAGCTGCAGAAGATGCAGGGGCTCAGGCCCCTATCTGTGACAGCTGCAGAAGTTGCCGATGCTCACTTGCCTTAACTGTCACAGATGCAGGGGCTGAGGCTCCCTAGCTGCATAAGTTCCCGAGGCTCACTTCCCTCAACTGTCACGGCCGGTGAAGTTGCAGAGGCTCAAGCCCCAAAACTGCGACAGCAACTGGAGTTGCAAATTCGACGGGGAAGGAACTTTCGACGGGGAAGGAACTGCCAAGCCACAGGTGGTCGGATAGTACGAAAACGCTGTAAATACCGTGGAACACGCAGGTGCTGCCAAGAAGGTTTAAAAACTCCCAAAACCTGGAGCGCAACATCTTCGACATCAAAAACAAAGATGCCAGCTGTACGTGGGAGGGGCTCGCNACTCCCAAAACCTGGAGCGCAACATCTTCGACATCAAAAACAAAGATGCCAGCTGTACGTGGGAGGGGCTCGCCAACACCCTTAAAGCCCAGACCTCAGCGTAGGAGGGTTTGTTTTTGGTGACTGCGCCTCTAAGGGTCCGGGGCTGTTTTTTTGGCGTTCTCCTGGTTTCGACTTGGCGGTTTCCCGGTTTGGGGGGGGTGGGGGGTGGGGGTAATTACGTACATAGGAAGCACATCCCGAAGCAATGCAGGCCTCACACCCAAAAGCAGTGCAGCCCTTAAAGGCCTCCGAACCCCAAACCCTTCAACGCCTCCAAACCCCAAGCCCTTAAAGGCCTCCGAACCCCAAATCCCCTTACACGCCCCCAAGCCCCAAGCCCTGAAAAGGCCTCCGAACCCCAAACCCTTAAACGCCTCCAAACCCCAAGCCCTAGGCTCCTAAACCCCAAACTTGCCTCGCCCAAAGACTTTCATATCGGTTTACGGTCTAGGGTTTTGAGTTTAGAGTTCAGGCTCTAGGGTTTACGCTGCGAATAGCATGACCCCTGCGCAAGGAACGACACAAAGAAGAGTAGCATGGCACATGCCAGCTCAGGTGCACACGCACAAAACGAGAAGTGTACCGGATGGTTGCCTGAAGGGCTCATGAGACAAAGGGGCCCAATCCCTGATTTGTGTGANCATGGCACATGCCAGCTCAGGTGCACACGCACAAAACGAGAAGTGTACCGGATGGTTGCCTGAAGGGCTCATGAGACAAAGGGGCCCAATCCCTGATTTGTGTGAGGGTGTTAAGGGTTCTAATCCCAGCCCCCCTTTTTGGGGTCACCCTAAAGACCCGATTAGGTTCAGGGGGTTGTGTGGTTTGTTGAGGTTGGGTTTCTACTTCTGCCTGGGTTGGAGTACAGGTCCTATGGACGTGACAGAAGAGCACGTGGTGCCATGGCTGGCTCTCGGCCTCTCCATGGTCCTATGCTTGCGTGCGGTTGGAACCGCGTGCCCGCATGCCACGCTGTCTCCATTTTGGACCTGCAGCGCGCAGGAGCTGCAGGACACGTTTGAGCTCTTCTGCGAAGCTGGCGTAGACCATCTGGTGGCAGTCATATTGGCAGAGGATCGCAAAGGTGAGCTGCCATGGCGTTCGCTGGCTCTTTGCTTTTCTACTCTGGCCTCAGTCTTGAAACAAGAACTGGGACGTCTTCGTCGCTCTTTCGCTGTAGAAGACTTGGCACGCCGGCATGAGCGCATGATTGTGAGACGCTTCGGTGCCCTCACCACGTGGTGTTGTCTTCCGACAGATATGGCTGATCGTGTCCTTCGGCTTCAGGTGGCACTGCGTTCTACCGCAGACAGCTGCCCGCAAGGTGACATGGACATTTTTTCCGGCGAGCTGCCTTGGTCCCAACTTGGCTCAGCAGATGAACGGTCTTTGCCACGTTCCTCCCCTGCGGAATCAGATGAGGAGTCCGCAGTGCTTCCAGATTCTCCCGCCCCCTCAACTCCCCCTGGCGTTGTGCACGAGACTGTTGACTTCGTGGACATCTACACGCCCAAAAAAGCAACGCGCGGGAGCTCTTCGTTGCCTGAGGCCAGCTTTGAAACCACCAATCCCGCACCCTATAGGCTCTCCTTACTCCTTAAACCCAGATTGTCTTGCAGTGCTCCCGCATCAGGCCACGGCACCTGTGGACTTGGGCAGCCCACCTCGCCAGAAGCGGCGTCGGCTGCAGGAACGTGTTTCTGCGTGCATGCTGCTCTGCACATGTGTTGTTCTCTTGGGCATCATTGCGCATTGTGCAGCCTTCCTGCCGCAGGCTTGCTTTTTTGACCGAACTCCTTTGCCCCTTGCCTAGAAGCTTCTCCATGCTTTCTTTGCCCCGGACAGCCATGGGCCTGCAGCGCGACCGCTTGCTTCAGCAAGCCCTCCTGATGCTCTCCTTCTTGTTGCGTCTGTCGGACTCAGACCGGCAGGCTTTGCGCATGGGGCCACTGCGCGACATTCATTGCGCGCTGACGTGGTGCTGGCGTTTTCTTCCGATCGACAGGCGAGCCACTCGCCGCGAGCTGCGCATGGTGTTAGACGTTCTCACAACCGTCATGGAGGAAGACCGTCCCATAGCCATTGTGCAATGTCGCCTGCTTCGTCCTCACCAATGCTTGGGCTCCATGGTGTTTAACATGCGTGCTCACTTTCGTGATCCCATGGAAGCTCGGGGACTTCGACTGGACTTGCAGGAAGGCTTGCGCAGCCTGGAAGAGCACGGGTTCGTGTTGACTCAAGACGAGCGTATGCGCTCTGCTTTCATTCTTTGCGCTGCAGTCATGGAAGATGTACTGGCAGCTGTTTTGTATGCCTTTGGCCCCTGAAGCCCTTCTGTGCCCCGCACGAGAAAAAATAGTTTCCGGCATGCGACTCATGTCTTTTTCTTCTTCTCTATTTACTCGCAAAGCACTTCCTGGCCACTTCAGGAGCACGTGTCGGACGTCATCGAAGATCTGGAGGACGCTGCATCTCCTGTACGGTTTCCAGACATGCACGATAAAGCCTTTGACTTGCCTAAACATAAAGCGGTAAACCTATGAAGCCTTTCACTTCCCAAAGCATAAGACCATAAACCACCCTCGACAGCTGCAGCCTTCAAAACAGGATGACGCTCCAGCGAGCAGCCATCGTGGGAATGTCCTGCTTTCCCCCACGACGCATCTTCGATGCGAGATTCTTGATGACTCTGCCGTCCTATCTCCGGTTGGCGTAATGGACAGCCCGCACTCTCGGCGGTTGAAGACATACCACAGTTTGCAGGACAGTTTGGGGTTTGCGGTTTAGGCTTTAGGGTTTAGGGCTTCCGGTTTACAGTTTTGGGTTTTGCGCTTAGGGTTTAGGGATTACGGTTTAGGGTTTCGGGTTTAGGGTTTAGGGTTTAGGGGTCCTTCGGACCGATGCCGATCCAGGCAGCCAAGATGGACGACTCCGATGAGACCTGGACTGCGTTGCACCGGCGGCGAAACGCGTTCCAAAATGGGGCGCCTGCGGGGTCTGTGGGCGGGCCTTGCAACCGCATATTTTCTCCAGCGGCCAGTTTCTCGGTCGATGCAGTGCGTTGCTCTCTTTCTTTGCTGAGCTCATGTCTTTAGGGTTTAGGGTTTAGGGGTTTAGGGTTTAGGGTGAGCAAGTTCTGCCAGGTTCAAAGACGAGCTACGCCTTCTCTGCGGCCAGTTCTGGAAGAAGCATGACCGCGGACCCCTCCGTGGACAACGCAAGTGCTGGAATCACGTACCGCTTCCTCTTCACAGGATCCCTGAGTTACCTGCTGGCCTGCGCCAGTACGCCGCAGACGTTCGATCCTTTTTGCTTCGGAACGGTCGCCAGGAGCGTGGCCGTCGAAGCGTCTGAGAATGCATCGCCTCTTTTCAAGAAACAGCTTCGCTAGCCATGCCTGAATCCTCAACCGCACAAACCTCGACCTGCCCCAACACGACTCCCACAGAGCCTGCTAGCCCTGCTAGCCGCTAGCCCCAGTTCTTTGCTTGACACAACTCCACCCTGAACCCTAAAGCCTCAAGCCGACCATGTATATTGCATGATATAACCACTTGGCTGTGATTTCTCAAAGTTGTGTAGCCGTTGCTTTACGACCGCCGCGCTGTCATGGTCTGCGCGGTTTGTGGCCACAAGGGCCACAACATTAGAGGCTGTTCTCTGCCGGGCGCGAAGCTCCTGCTCTCAGCACAGAAGGGTCTGGCGGATCTCAAGGGGACCGTCCAATCTCCGCAACGAGGGCGCAAGCCTCCTCGACTGGGAACGCCTTGCTTTGGGAAACGCAAGCGCCAGGCTCAGCAAGACTACAGTGGCCCCCACCAGAAGAAGCTTCGACGTGACGTCAGCTCCAGCACCCGTCGGAAAGTGCCGGCGCCCAATATTTGCAACGACACCCGGCTAGAAGCGGTCCAGGAACTTCAACGTCTCGGCTTCCTGACGAAGACCCCCAAGCGATGTTCCGAGTGTCGCTGCGCCCTCGGACGCTTGCAAGTCAGGAAGAAGCGGCAGGCCGATTGCTACTACGTAGTCCCCACCTGTAAAAGGTAGCTCAGGCTGTCTAGCCGGCCTCTTGCAAACATCCCCTGACAGGTCTTCCTGCGTTGCACTGGGGAAGACTGCCGTAAGCGAACCAACGTGATGTCCTGGGCTACGTGGCTGCCCCGACAGGCTTGCTGATAGCAATCTTTTTCCCTAAGCCCGAAACCCTAAACCCTAAACCCTAAAGTTTACCATTTTTTTGGTGAACAAATGCAGGAACGCAATGCTTGCAGTCCGTTCCAGCTGCTTCTCCTCCTTCGCACATGGACGGCACAGAACCTTCGCAAAGCACCGTCCGCCTACGTACTGGGCCGCACAGCCGGACTGTCTTACAGACCATGCTTGCGCATTACGAAGGCTCTGCGCAGAATGGAGGCGGCTATGCTCTGCAATGTCTTTCGGGTGGATTTTTTTTAGGAAGGAGGGTTTAGGGTTTAGGGAAGCTCTATGCACAAGTCACAAACCTAGGCAGAAGCAGGCCAGCGATGCAGCGCAACGTGTCGGCCCAGAGGAGTCTGCGAAGTGGACGGCACGTCCTTGAGAACCGTTCGCGTCTACAAGTCCACGACTCGATTCCAGCATCTGGTGCGTGAGTGGCGCCAGAAGAATCCCAGAAAGCAATGGCCTGCTTACTTTCTGCTGCATGTCAGGCTGCTCGGTGTTGTACAGCGGTCAGACACACGCAAACTCTGTGTCGCCTTAGCTGAGCAGAAGCTAGTGCAGCCAAAGTCTGTTCCACCTACAGAATCTGTGCGGGAGATTCTGAGTTCCCAACTTTTGAGGCAGGTGAGAGCAGGCAGCACACTCATGGCAGACGGAGCTGCTGCCTGGAGTGCCGCTGCTGCCACCTACCAAAAGAAGAAGTTCACCGTCCTTCATGTCAAGCACTCTAAGGCCGAGTTCGTCCTAAGACGCGCAGGCCGGAGTGCAGGCACGCAAAGTCTCGACAGGTGCTGGGACGTCTTGAAGCGGACGATTCCAAAAGAAGCCAAGTCCCGACAGCAGACACCAGACGGCTTCGAGATCTTAAACTACGTGTTCGCTACATTGTGGAGGCGACAAGCCGAGCAACCTCTGCTCGCAGCTTTAGGCAAGCTTTGCAAGCAACGGCGCTGATTGCAGCCCTTTACCCTCCGAACAGCCCAGCCCCCAATTGTAAGTGTAACCTCGTACACTTCTGGCACGAGCCCGACGCCAGCAAGCTGCCAGCTTTCAGTTCGCCTACCTTTGCGAGCCTCGCAAGTTGCTGACAAAAGAAACTGCTGTGTCTCTCTCTTACCTCCCAGCCTCGGCAATAGCTGACTTTAACATCTAACAGCCCCACAAAGAAGCTAGGGAAAGAAGAACAAGAACAAGGAACAACGTTTTCAAAACCCTGCCACGCAAAGTGTGCGTTTTACCTCGGTAAAACGCTCAAGTCGCAAGGAAAACACGACCCCTCTCGAGGATTTTCGCTGTCCAAGACCTGCTGCGTTTTCCGCACGTATGCGTTTTCCCACACGATTAGCCATGTTTTCAGAACGGTGCGTTTTCCCAGTATCACAAAACACACGGCCCCTTGCAAGCGCAGCTACCTTGTTTTTGAAGTGGTGCGTGGCCCCCCACCCCCCCCCCCGATGGCTGTTTTGAAGACTGCCGTCCTCGACNCCCGACCCCCCCCGGAAGCAACAATGCTGCTAAAGAACGGTGGTTAGCAATGGACTACGACATGACCAATTTACTTTAAATACCGCGCAAAAAACAAGCTTCCCCCCAACCAATTTCGAGTTTTCGCCGAAAGCACTCGCAAAGCGCAATGTCGAGTTCACAAAGTCCAGAGTACAATTGGTGACTATATGAGATGGTCCGACATGAAAGTGCTGTAAAAACCAAGTGAAACGGCTCTTCTGGAGATGTTGTTCGCGGGGTCTGCATAACAGTGTCGTCATCATCCCCCCTCTCCCCGGACCCCTGCCCCCAAAATGCAAGTCCAGAATCGGAAGCTCGAGTTTGCAAACTCGCAAGTGAATTTTGGAGCTTCATAAGATGTTCCTACATGACGAAAGTGCTGTAAATACCGAGTAAAACGGATGTGTGCGAAAAGAGTATGTAAGAGGGGTGGTTGGTAGGGGGGGGC
>BGNK01003898.1:26270-64024 GCA_003297005.1 Symbiodinium sp. clade A Y106
CCGCCACCACCACCACCACCACCACTTTTGCTACCGCTTCCGGTATGGCTACTGCTCCTGCTCCTGCTCCTGCTACTGCCACTGCTACTGCTGTTGTGATCGGGGCATTTGTGTTGTTCCACCCACGGCCCCAACCATGTGATTGGGATGCTGAGGACAGCGAGCCAGAAGAACAAGCACCAGATTGAAAGAAACAATGCCGGGAAGATGCGGTGACGGTGATGAAGCTTGTTCATTTATTCTCCATAGATTGACAGAAGATCGCTGTTTCACCTTCCGAAGGAAACGACTGCACGGAATTCGCTGCTACCGCCGGTGTGCTCCATCGTCCTGGGCCATGCCGTTGTCTCGTTCGGAAAAAGATCAGTCATGGTGAGACGGGGCGAGGGGGAGGCGTGCAGGCATCAGGGCATGGGGCTGCATGTTACCCGCTCAAGTAGTGTCATTCTCAGACCAGAACAATGACAAGGCACAGATCGAAGCACGGAGTAGCACATCGCCAGGGTATGCAGGGTATGTTAGGGTGATTCGCGCGAAAAGAAGAGCCCGTATTCTTGTTGCTTGACAGGAGCTTGCTGCAGACTTGCAACAATCACTGGGGAGTTCGCGGACTGAGTGGGATGAGGCAGGAAGTTCAAATGCTGTAGATAGTGTTCGTAGTGCAGGTGCAGAAGCGGAGTTGTTCGTGTCAGGAGAGTCTTAGAATGCAGCACTCGGCATGTATGTGCTATTATGTGCTGGCAGATGCGTTCGGAGCTGCACGCCTTCGTTGACGAGCAGCGAGTTTTCTGTGGGTTCCTGGACACAGAGCAAAGGCGGGAGCAAATCAAAACTTGATACATTTTCTAATTCAAGCATTTGAGTCCAAATAGCGGCCACGAGCTACTACATGCTCCGAGCACCTGCTTGCTGAATTTCAGTTGACGCCTCATACTTGCATCCTCGTATCTTGCGGTTTCGCCGTGTCGCCACGAATCCTTTCAATCTCCTTGTGTCCTACCATTGGAGGTCTTATCACGACCTCATACGACAGGAGGCTGGTGCACTTTGAACCTTGTTTCGAGGTGCGCTACGAGTCTCTGGGCTGGATGTTAACATTCCAGGTGACATCTCTCTCACGCTTGGTTGATGCAAGCCTTCGCAGCTTGGACTGCAGAGTGCAATGCCATGCAATGGAAGTTGCCCTTGGTCCCTGGGGGCATTCCTCTTGGCTGGGGCAGGTCATTCGCTTGCGTGTTATTATGCGTTGTATCAAAGCAACCCGAGATGTTTGCTCGTGCATGTGGTGAGCGCGTTTTGTGAACCATGGGGGCTGGCCTGTATGTGTAAGTAGCGGCACTGCACGATGCACAGAGGATTAACCAAGCCAGTCAGGCCAAGATTCGGATTTCCGGGGTTGAGTGCTTCATAAACGCGCTGTTTTGCACGACGCGATTCCGTCTGTGCAGCATAGCTCGCTTCTGAGGCATTGATCCCGGTCTCGATCCTGCGATGGGGTCGCCACTGACACGGCCAACATCCTTTCAGGCCCGTCGGGCGGCAGCTGGCTCAGCTGCGGCTCTAGGAAGCTCATGTGAGCTCTCTTGCAGGTTGTAGAGTCAATGGAGCCATCGGAGTCGATGGCACAAACTGCAAGGCTCGCACTTCACCATGAAGGTTTCAAAGGAGATGTGTTTTCCCAGCAGAGAAGCTTGAAGGAGTGCTTGACAGAGTGGCGACAGAGCTGGGCTGCACGTGCCGCGCTTGATCTGGACCTGCCTTCACAGACGGGACAAGCAGTGCCCTTTGTGCAGCAAAGACCTGCAGACTGCTGGAAGAAAGTCGAGCAGTATTAATGGAATTAAATCATCACTTCCTGCAATCATCTCCTGGGGGTTCTGGTTGACGAAGTGTGAGCTGGCTGCACCAGCAGACATCCTGCAACCAGCACAGGGATTGCCACTGCAGCTGGGGTTCGCGAGTGGGCTGCGCAGAAAAAGTGTCATCGTTGCAAAGTGTCGGTACATCCTTATATCTGCCTGTGGAAACAAGTCAGCGAGCTTATCGGCGAGCTATCCTGTTCAGGGAATGATCTCAAGATTCAGAACTCACCGGCAGAAGTTTAATTTTGCTAGCAGGATTCGGGAAACGGGACCTTCGACGCATGGAACAAGGCAGCAAACTTGACAACGGTGTTGCAGTTTATCTATCAAGAAGCATGGACATGCTGCATGTATCAAACTAACTAGGTCGACAAGGATCCTCGAGAATCTTTGCATCAGTTTCACTGTAGCATATCCAAAAGGTGCGCCGTTATCCGCCAGTTCGATCAGCCGATCGGTGTGAGCACAGCCTTTGAGCATAGGGTACTCAGAATCGCTGATGCATGCAGCAGCAAGTGACAGATGTCAGCTATTGGGTCAGATACTTCAGACTCCCCTGACCTGGGGTGCCATCGACTTCTTCCGCTCATGGCCATGGTGCTGCAGTGCGGTCTGAGGCTTCTGATTGAGGGCAGCCTGATTTGTGGCAAATCATCATCATTACACGTGAAAACCAAGCTGTCATTTTAGAATCAAGAAGGCATTTCCACCGATCAGACACTCAGACACTCGGTTTACGGTTGGGGCTCGGGGAGGATTTCGGGTTTTAGGGTTCAGGGTCTGAGAGTCACGGCTTGAGTGCTTTTTTGTTGCCCATTCGCATGCTCTCTCAACAGGAAAGTTTTCTTATGCGAATACGAACAGGCGAGGAGCATGACGAAGGACGACGATGAGGCAGAGGAGGAGAAAGCTGCCACCCAACCGGTGCCATTCTGAGCAGAAGTTTTCGGCAAATAATCGTGTCTACGTCAAAATTGGCTTCCAGCCCTTGTCCAAAGAGTTTTTCTGGCTTTGGCTTCTGACATTTTCAGCGAGCCAGTAGACTGTGAAGGGCATCGTAGGACTTCCTCACTCGTTACGGTTGCTTACCTCATGCTGGGATTATAGGATGAGCCGCTTCTTGATTTGGTGCTCCTCTTGCGGTATGGGTTTCTCCGCGGGGGAAATCCCGAGTTTTTCTCGTGTCCAGCCCGTTTAAGGTTACATTTATTGTCCTGCGATTGCAAGGCATGCCAACAGCCACTCGCTTGGGATTCCACTTTGCAGTTAGCCGCTGCTGTTTTTCAGAGTTTCGATCTCGCAACTTGCTAGTGCTTGACCGCTGCCGCCCCGTCCCCGTTCAGGCGTTTAGGGTTTATCGGCGCTCTTTTTCATGGTCGTTTAGATTTCTTTGTTTGTTCTTTACATTTGCTTCTTCCTTCGGTTCTTTCAGTCATCCTTCCTTTGCTTGCTTTTCGTGTTTTCCTGGCGCCTGGGGCAGCACCTTGCAGGTATCTATAGAAGTTCCCGCACGGTAAGCTTCCTTGGCTCCTCTGTGATCTACAGCCTGCATGTTCACCTCTCGTTTAGACCACTGCCGAGGTGGTGCCCAGCATCCCGATACCCATCCCGGGTGCCGAGCCTGCCATTGGACCACAGGCGCAAACTTTGTCTTTACCAGGCTGTTGTGGTTCTCACCATCAAAAGTTTTAATGCGCCCACTTGCCGAGTCCAACTGCAGCAGGTCGAAGGTAAACTAGTCGCAGCTGAATGGGGGGACTTAGTTTATTCAAGTTGCGGCTTCGCCAAAGGACTGACATAAGATGCAGCCTTCCAGCTCGAAGCGATGCCTCCACATTCGTGTTTGACAAAACCCTGCTTGTCCTCAGGACTTTCTTAGCTATTGGAATGCTTCCGTAGTGGGTGCCTGCCTGCTTGCCACAGTAGCGGCTCCTGGTGCCTTGCATCGCCATTGGACTACGCATTGCCTGGCTTGTTGAAGGTGAACTCGCTGCGACCATCCTCAGCAAGGTGCTAGCATTTTAGCACGAGCTGGTGGGACTTGTTCATAATCAAGGTAGAACAGAAAGGCGAAGCCATCAACATTCTGGGATCGGATGGTCAATGTTGATCTTCCAGACCTGTTTGAGCGACAGTGCCCACAACTAGGCATAACTGGGTTCCTGACCCCAGCAGCAACTACACGGACCACGAAGTACGTGGCTGCATGATTCGGAAACCAGCCTGTTTGTGTAGTCCACAGTCCGCAGTATTGGCTCAAGTCCCCCCCTCAGAGCTCTGCGGGACCATGTTGGACCAAGACAGCACCGGCATTTTGAACACCGCGTTGACTACATACATGGCTGAGTAGATAAGATGTTCCCGGCTTCAAACCTAGATCACTTTCTCTGGCCTTATGAGAGCCTGGTTATCGCTGGAAATGCTTTGCGCACTGGCGCTGGCAGACTTGGGTGCAGCGCGCACCTACCACACGCATCTCGAAGCAGCTGGAAGGGACTTTTTCTGGAGGGCATACAGAGAAGCTAAAGGAGAGACTCCGCCAGTGTGCTTACAGGCAGCATGAGGTGCCTTTCGCATCCTTTCGTTTACGTCTGCACAGCAAAGATCGGTGCCTCGGGTTTGTGCACGCTTTCCTCAGCCAGTAGTGCCGGTTCAGCTGATAACGGGTAAGTAGATGAGTGTTTGGTGGTACCAGAGGCAGACTCGCCATAGGCCACCTCTTCTGAGTAAGCTCCTGCGCTCGCGACAGAGCCTACAAACATGGCACACTTGAGGCCAGGAGATAGTTGGACTCCTTGGACTTAAGCACGACATAGGAACGGGCAGATGCAACAGACAACACCACGGAAAAACCTGCAACCAGAAGCAAAACGGCTGCCGCTGCCATGGTGTGGGATGCATCAATGCCCTCGCCTGCCTTCGAGAAGTGGGTTCTCCGTTCATCACAAGTCACTAGACTCTGGCTCCATGCGGCTTAATGCGGGCAACATTGAGCCTCTGTCTTGGACAAGCCAGAATACTGATACACAACTCGCGCTCCAAGGTACCTGGATCTGTCAAGACGCCCTGGCTTGAGACGGACGGTTGCGCGCCCAGATGGCACGCTTCTCAAGCTGGCACTGGTCGACAACTGCACGGGCGTAAAGGCACCTGATGGATTTTGAACATTTCCCATGATGGCCTGTAGCCGGCCCTTGCGTTGCCGACCCATAGATCGTAGCTTTGGAACGTTCCGGCTGAAGTGCTGTATACTATAAACTCCCAAAATCGCACGGAGTGTCGCAGGCAGTGGCGATGGACATGGACGAGACGCTGATCGGAGAAGTAGACGTTTCGGATGCAGCGCCTTGCCGCAGCAAGGTTGTTTTCATCCATGCACGGACCACAGCGGCCCTTGCCCTTGGGGGGGGGCAGCAGAAAGCTTGGGTTTCCTTCAAGCATCTTCGAGTGATGCCCCGGAAAAATTCAGGACACACAAGCCAGACTGCTCACCACGGAGTTGGAGGCCGCTTGCAAACCAATTGGCTCCATCTCTTTGGCTCTCGAGTGTGGCCGCAGGGTGCAATTCGTGAGGTACACGGGCTGACAACCTGGCACTTCCCAGATGAGGACCTACTCGTCTGGGACAGGTCGAGATTTGAGACTCTACACCTGGAAGCCCAGGACGCTCTAGCCCGGTGGCAAGGTCCCTGGAAGCGGGGCGTCCATGTTGAAGCCTGTGCACAGCCGGAGGAGTCACCCTACGATTTCCATGTTTGCATGTCTGTATTGACTCTGTATAGGGCAGGCGGCATCGGGTTTTGAATTGGGACACGACAGCTGCCGCTTGATGTTCATCCATTGTAGTCAGATGATTCAGGCCCCGCTACGCCCCTCTGCATCAGCAGAAAGGTGCGGACTGCGGGGGGCAGCTAGAGTATCCAGCATAACTAACCCTTATGCACAAGTGGAGGAAGCCTTGTCACTTTTCAGAAGTAGGATGGAGCCATTTTAGGGGACTCCAAATCCGAAGCTGACTAACATAACATAACAGGAAAACGACAGATAGCATTCCCAGTAAGAGACGTGCCAGCTGACGCAGGACACCCATCTGTCGCAAGCCTTCGAAAGCCTCTTCAGCAAGCTGCTGCCTGCTTCGCGCTCCAGACAGAGGCTTCTACAAGTTGGGGATCTGCGCGACTCGAATGAGGAGGATCCTGCAAGGCTTCTTGCACCTTGGCGAAGCAGAAGCATAGCACCCAGCAGACCTATGGAACTGGCAAAGCATTGACGGTCGGGGTGGTGTCCTTCGTGTCCTGTGGCCGTTGTAATTAGCAAGCAGTCTGAGTCAGTAGTCCAGCGGCATCTAGAGAAACCGTCCGTCCCGAGGTGCAGCGACACGGTCTGCAAGGAATGGTAGCAGCCGGCAGCAGACCATCTGAATCTCCAGAGACCTGGCGCCAGGGGCCGCCACGAAGCGTCGCGCAGTTCAGCTTGGCTGTGTGACCTTCAGGGTGTAGATTTCAGAGTGGAGTGCGAGTCGATAGCAAGTCTCTGCACTTCGGGCCGGGGTCACAGCAGTCTCGTTTGATGGCTGGGACTATTTCGTGTGCATGTCCATTCTGCTCGCCGGGATTTGGGTCGCCACTCCAGGGTTCTTCGCTTTCGCACAAACGCAAAACGTTCTTTGTTCGTAGGTCAGGACGAACCCAGACAAAGCAGAAGCCGAACTTAAGGAAGCCTCTGCACATGGATTGACGTCCCAGGCAATCGACCTTTCCCTGGAGGGCGGAACTGAGCTTGCGCAGCAGCTTGGCGAGTGGGCGCAGGCATGACATGCTACGACTGGGCTTGACCACCTCAAAGCAACTTCTGGTGGGTAGATCTGAAAGCATACGAGTAGCGGGGGTAGCTTGCGGGTTTCTGGGCCTTGCGGAGCTCGAGGACGGTGCTGACAGAACGGATTGTTTGGGTCTGCTTGTGTTCAACTACCAATGTCCTTTGACAGGTAGACGTGTTGCGCATGGACCAGGGCTTGCCAGGTTCCTGCATGCTGTTGCGAGGTTTGACGCTTGGTCAGCATGGCTTCGATGTTGGGTCCGCAAGAGCTCGTCAAGTTTGTCTCCATGTCTGCGATGCTCGAGTCGTTTATGCATGTGAGGCTCATCGGCGGCCTCTCTGCTCGCATGATTCTCAGCTTCACCAATAGTCAGTTCCCACCTCCGCTGCGCTACGTGGGCCTCGCCGAGGAGCTCCCTGAGTCGCTGCAAGGCTGTGCTTTTGACCCTCTTTCGGATCGCTTTTGTGATTTAGTTAGTCGCTTTGACTATTTCTGGGTCCCCGGCGCGCTTCCATGCTTGGCTTGAAGGGTCAGCACCAAGGTTCCCTGAGCTACCTGCAAGACATTCTCAAGAGGGAGGGCTTTCGACTCCAACTGCTCTCGGGCCCCTATGCAGCCTTCCTGCACGAGGACCTTCTGACCGAGAGCGCTGGCGCTGGGGGGATTGGGATATCCGCCCCTGAGATCGATGAGTTCGCTCCTCGAGTCTGCAAACACATCATCTATAATATATATATATATATATATATATATATTATATATATATATATATGATATATTATATATATCTACTTTTCGAGTCATCCAGCAATAAGTCAATAAGGTGCTTACTTGTAAGTGTGCGTGCGTGCGTGTGTGTGTGTGTGTGTTTCCTCTGTGGATGTTTGTCTTTGTCATTATTTCTCGGTGATGCACCTAGGAATGCTACCGATCCAGCCGCATTTGGGGCTTTGAACCAGATTTTCCGATAGATGTGGTGCGAGACTGGTTCTTCGGTATTGCGAGCTCACCTGCTGCGTCACAGGCCAGGCAACTGGAGTTCTTCTGGCTCTCATGGTTCCGATGCCGAAGCATTTTTTTAACTAGCTCGTGTAGCAGACCATCCCTGCAGGAGGTCCTCAGCCGCAGTTTCGGGAATGTATCTCAACTGGTTAGCCACCTGCCGATGGAGAGGAAGCCTGGATACCTTCTGTATCTCTAGCAGCAGCAGCTGGCATATATGGCCAGCGAATGGTGGATATTGTAGCCATTTGTGATGAAGGTGCTGTATCCACGTTTTGGCTGCACGTTGCGCCATCACCGACAGAAAGTGCGGGACTCTGAGGATCTAATGTTACAGGGAAATTGGATTATCCGATTTACGAGTATCAAGTTTTGAGTTGCCCACAGCTTTGCGAGTCTCGTGAAGCTGTTTGGGTGTAGAGTTTAATAGTGCCTCTGTGCTCGCTCAATTTTGGCAGACATGAGCGAGAGAGCTGAACGTGGCTGCCCTGCGAGCACTGAGAATTAGATACCCGTTGAGGTTGTTGAGCAACGGAGCAAACCACAGAATGGCCTGTTAGAAAAGACCGACGAAAAAAGGACAACTCCGGCACAGCTTCTGATCGGGGACGCCAGGTACTCCTTCGCAAGAGACAAGAAGAAGGATGCCTGGAGTGGCGAGGTGGAGTTTGGGGGTTTGGGCGCAGCCTTGCAGGGGTCTGGCCATGAGCGCTTCTCAGGGCACACCCGGCCCGGGCTACTATTCCATGGACTATGCCAACGCGCTGGTCTGTTCGAGCCTGAGGGGCTGTAGGCCACAGCACGGCCCAGCCAAGACCTCAGGACGACTCACGGCACCTTTGACCAAGGTGCCTCCGCTGCCAGTATGGGAACTGCCGCTGCACGGTCACACTGTAGCGAGACGTCAGAGGCTGAGGAGGTCACTGAACTGTCATCTGGTTATGTTTGATTACTTCGGTCATAGTTCATCGAATTTCCGTGCTTTTTTGTTGCGTGATATCGGTCTTTGGGCTGCAGGCGGCGATCCCTGAAGAAAGAGAAGAGTGTGTGGAGCTGAGCTTTGCGTCAAGTAGGCTGTCAATGGGGCGAATGCACAGACATGCGTGTTGAGCTGCTGCTTCAACTAATGGGGTCGGCTGGACAGCAGGCCCTCTGTTGGTTTCTGTGTCAATGTTGTGGACGTTCAATGAATGCAAGTCATCGCAACGATACCTGGACCATGCTTTGCGCTCTAAGGTTTGACTTTCAATCTTTGTCTTATTCTCACCTTACCGCATGTATCTTGGGGTGGCAAATTAGCGCTCGGAACCGACTGAACATCAGGATCCCAACACTCACTTGCACGTGATGGAGGCCTGGGTGACTTCGCCCGTGCCTTAGCACAAGGCCCAGTGGCTAGCACCTGTTGCTATGCTTGCAAGAGCCCGCTTGATAGTGATCGGACTGAGATGAGAGATGTAGATGGGCATCGCTTTGTAAAACTTTACGAGAAGCAGTAGTTCCTAAGCTGATGAGCAGACTCCGCTTGTTCGGTACCAAAAGATGGTCGTAACACATACATGCATCGTGGTTATAGCTGTCTGATAGCAAAGTCCAGAGGAATAGTGAAACCAGAACAATGGTAAAACTCTCAAGTCTTTGTCGCAACCAAGATGTAATTAAACATAAGAAGTAAGATAAACCTCGCAGCAGGCATGATCAGGTTAGTTAGTTCACTGTTGTTTCATTCGTCATCAATTATTTTGGACATTCGTATTTGTCGTTAGGTGCAGTTGTATACTGAGGACAGCAGCCGGTCCCAGTCCTCGGATCGGTTTTGGGACAGAGACCCGCGAGGCGCAGGCGGGGCATATCAGTCTCTGCCAGCTGAGTTTAGTGGCGCTGTGCCTCCACTACGAGTAGCAGATTCGAAAAGTCGTGGTTGTGGTGGTAGCAGAAAGTGACAATTTATGGTAATGGCAGCAGCAAGTGTGACATTGTGGTTGGGGCCGAAATTTCGGGAGAGGGGGCGCTTGAACGATCAGGTCTCCGACCTGGAGCTCTTGCGAGCCTGTCCCGAGTCCAGGCGTTTGATCGCTGGGTGAATTATCGGGAATACAGCGTATTGTCAGACATGTTGGTCTGTCTGTATTATTTTGTCTGTGCACACAACGTGCCTAGATTGGCCTGTAGGCTTATAACTTATAGCTGTGACCGATGGACACAGAACACTGGCGATGCCACGCCTCACGCAGATCGAGTTCCTCAACAGTCCCAGATCGGATGTACCAGAATTGAATGCACCCGAACACTGCTTGGCTCAAGCAAAACTTTCGTGGCACTTCGGTTTGCTTAGAGGACCCGGTTCTTGCCATAGCGCCCCACAAGGAGAAAACGCGACTATGAGGATACTCAAACCCAGTCGTTTTGCCACAAGACCACCGAGAGAAAATGAGAGCCGTTTTCAGCTGCCCATCTCTTAGTTTCAGTCGCTCTTAAGTCCCTTGACAATTTCTTAGTGAGACAGAGAGAAACAGAGAGACAGGTGTAGGTGTGTGTGTGTCTGTCTGTGTGTGTTTTTATGTGTATGTTTAGAAAGCAGGAGATGAGCGGTTGCTGCAGTCCTCTCACATTTCAACTCCGGGTAGGTACGGCTCCGGCCCCGGCCTGGTGTACAACCCGGACTACAGGATTCCCGGAACGGGTCGACTCATTACTGGGCATGCTGTGGGTTCCTGGGAGACCCGATAGCGATGTGCTTGGGAGGAGAGTGCGTCCAGAATCGGCTGGCCGAAGCTTTGCTCGCGACAAGTCTGGCGTGGCTGGGCCTGTCGCATTAGTTCGAGTGTCGGATCCCAACAGGCGATGCTCTCACTGCCAGGGGACACATAGGATCAGTAGGGAAATTTGGCAAGCGACCTTTGATTGCTCGATTGGCATGATTCTTGACTTTGCCACGTCATTGGGGTTGTAATGTGTCTGTGTCCGCACTAGCGAGGGTTCGATTGCGACTTGTCTGCCAGGGCCTGGCCAGCAGCGTGGGAGGAACGTCTGGACAAGTGGCACCGTCTTCGTATCAGCACCACGATCAGGAGAGATGTTCATGTTGCAACAGCTTCCGATGTTATGTTCACTGATCTCTTGAACGAGGGCTGAAAAGGATTGAATAGGACCTGTCACGCAGGGAGTTTGGTAAGAATAGCGGAGAGTAGTCAAGAAACATGACGACGGCGCGAGTAGCAGGACTCTTCGTGTCAGTAACACTAGCCGCAGCCCCAGCCGCAGCCGCAGCGGCAGCGGCAGCAGCAGAGGTAGCAGCAAGTAGCAGTAAGTAGCAGCAGCAACAGGAGCAGCAGTACACCAGCAGTAGCAGCCGTTGTCGTCGTCGTTTCAGCTGGCAGTGATGCAAGAGCGGTAGCAGTAGCGGATGTAGCGGTCGGCGGAGCATTCAGATTAGCAGGAGCAATAGAAGTCGCCGTCTCTGCCATCAGGCAAAATGCACCGCTACCAGTGTCTTCCGGCTTTGTCAAACAGTTGGTCAAGCGCATGCCCGATGCTGAATTGTGGCTTTGCTTTCTTTTTTGGCTGTGTACAGGCACACATTGGCCCAGAGTCCAGCAGGTAGAGAGGCTATAAAAGGTAAATGATGACAATACGACCTACGATTGCTAACGCGTGTGCGGCTGAAGGAGTCCATCTCCGGAAAGCAGCTAGACTCCCGCAAGAGGACTGTGGCACGTACAACCAAGAATTGATGTATGCAGTTGGGCACTTGCTGCGATATCATGTGCTGCTGGCTGCGATCTTCTGCATCTTGCAGGCAGTCTGCCACAATCGTTTATGGACCCTGCAGGACCGGTCCAGCTTTCTCATTCGGGCGGGCTTCTCGCTTCATGGTGCACCCTCCTTTCATTCAAGCCGCCTGCCTCCTTCACACCTTGGCCTTGGCTGCGTGTTGAGTCCACGGGAAGAAGAATTGCGAGATCCCGCGCTGCTGGTATACTACCTTGCTTGCAACTACTTGCCGAACGTGGCAAGGAATCTGCGGGAGCTCACGGTGGCACGTTGCTTGGGGAAGCATGCATGAAGGGACTCGTAATGTATTCTTTCAGGTAGCACTGTCATAGCACGTGATTTTGGAATGACAGTCTTGGGCTGCTCTGCCCTGCTGTCGCAGCTTCTGGCCCAGCAGTTGCAGCTTCTTGGAAGTCATGCCGTCTTTTGCCGATATCGCACCGGTCGAGCAGACCCGAATTGCGAGTTTACGTGACTTAGTAGATGCTACCAAGACCTCATACTGGCAGAAGAGGAAGGTAGCGGCCTATGCCTGTAGGATGCACGGTGATGCTACGTAGAGCAAGGAGTGCAACAGGGCCATAATCAGGATCAGTGAACTCCAGGCTGGTGAGTGAAAGTGACGACAGCCTAATCTGATCGGATCATGATAATGTAGTGGAGTCAGCCATTGCGCTGCTGCAGAACTTGATGCAGGCGTGAATGGGGGTTTAGCCCAGTGTACTGGAGCTTGCTCGATCGAGTTTGTTCAACGGGGCCTTCTCAGAAGTCCGTGTCGAAAGGCTTTGTTGTAAAAATACCTTCAGCGAGTTTCTGAACTGCGTATGTAGCTTCTGAAAGGAACACCTGCGAGCCTGCGATTGACTAACTTGAACTTGCAGGCAGCGCCGCCCAAGCCTTGGGAGAGGAACGGCAGGCCGACCTCGGAAAGGCACCGGCGATAACCGGCCTGATGTGTCTGATCGCGTTTCGGCAGGCGTCTTGTGTCTTCTACCTCCCCACCAGTCGCTGCATCTCCCAGCTGCGATCTTGGCGCACTCTTCTCTTTCTGCATTGCCTAGCTTTGACATGCGTTGGCGATGCAGCGGATACGTGTGTGGTGCTCGTGCCCTGGAGTGCCGTGCACATGTGGCATCATGAGGCTTTTTCTGGTCGGAATTTCTCCTTCCGGTGACGCCATGACGAAGCAGCCATGCACTGAGGCACCCCTGTCGCTCCGGCTGCTGACACAACAGCCGCGACTGCAGCGACCACTAGCACGCCGTCTACGCCCAAGAGACCGGACTGGAGACAGAGAGTCTGTTCTGTAAACGTCAGGAGCACTATGTAAACCGCGTTAGATGGCCCTGCCTTGGTCGACCTGTGCTGCTAGCATGGGTCATCCGATCTACATGTCACGCACACCTGCTTTTTACATGGCATCTACTAACTACAATTTGACCTGTTTGAAAGACTCTGTCATGCAGTGGCACGACTTCACCAGACAGATGACAGATGACAGGTTGGCCCCTTCGTCCTCGTATGCAAGCGGCAGCATGCGATTTGGTCGCACTCCTTCGCCTGGCAGAAAGTGGTGTTTCGCTCTTCCTGTGTCACAGTTAAAGTTGCAGCGTCGGCACAAGACTTGGAGACTCAATGGTAAGGGCTATCAGACATGGCACCAAGTGCTCGAACCTTTTGCAGCAGTCCCGACCAGTATGCTTTTTAAGAGCGGTGGCTGTAGCAAGTGCCAGAAGTTCGTGCCATGTGGTCAGGTACGGCAGCTCTATGTACGGCAACTCCATGTGCGCAGCAACAGGGCCTCCGACAGTATTGCGACTGGCATTCTGTGCGGGGACACTGGGCACTTGCACTTCAACGTCTGGGACAGTTCAAGTCTGGCCAGTCTGGAGGTACGGAAGCAGTTACGGTGGATATGGAGGCTATGGTAGCTCCATGTATGGTGGATATGGAGGCTCCATGTATGGTGGCATGGGGTCAATGTATGGGCCGAGCACTCAGCACAGAAGTATTATGAGAATGTGTGAGCCTTGTTCCAGATCCCATCATGTTTGGCCCTAGAAATACGGCCTGCATGAACGCAGACTCGTGCGAATATGTCTGCGAGAGTTGACATGCTTGGAGCCACAAGCGCAACACCTCGAGCGTGAAGGTGCATGGTAATCTACGCATCACCTCAAGCAGCACAGCGGTTCTCAATAAGTACAAGCAGTCGGACACGGAGCTGTTCCCACTGCGTGCCCGAGGCGGGGAGGTATGTACGGCAGCTCGATGTATGGCGGTGGCATGATGCAGCTCGGCACCCAAAATTCAGTTCCAGGCAGGTCTGTTGAACGTCGAGTGCCGGGTCCGGTCCTGCTGTGTCGGCGGTTGCGTCGAAGTTGGCTGGGAGGACGATTGTGCATCAGTACAACCAGAGCCTGAAGAACTGTATGTGCATTCCCACTACCGAGTCCACGGCAGTTTCGTCGTCGCAGCAGCAATTGGACAAGTGGTAGTCGTAGTATGTAGAAGCCGTGAACATAGTAGTCATAGTCATGGTAGTAGTCGTCGTTGGGGTAGTAGTACTGGTCTTCGTCGTCGTAGTAGTAGCAGCAGCAGCAGCAGCCACAAACGTGATTCCGGTGTTGGCTGGTGCTGCTGCTCTTGTTGCTGTTGCCGTTGCGAGGGCTTTCGCTGACACGTTTGTGCTTCTTCTCATCAGGCAGGGAAACCGGCAGCTAGAGTCGGAGTTCTTCGTGCCGAAGATGCCGGATCAGCCTGCTGTCGCTTGGCTGCATGGAGGACAAGCCCCTTCAAGGAAGGCGCATTTTCAGTCCTGGTCAGTCTGTGTAATTCATTCATTTGGGCTGCAGAGGCCAGCGAAGTCAGTCAGAATCACCGTTGCCAGGGATCAGGGTTAGCACAGCGCTATGAGAGCAGGCATGCAGCAATGACATTACCTGTTGGCTGTGCCGTGTGGCGTGGTAAGGCTCTAGAGTCGCCTCAGTCGTCGTGTGGTGTGCCTTCCTCAGGACTCTAGCAACAGGATCGAGGAGATCAGGGAGACGAATGCTTGGTTCCTGGACGGGCAGGGGAAAGCTTGACGCTTGTCGTGTGCTCGGAGATGCGCGGGCTCTCCCACCTTGGTTTCTGCTTGTGGTGCGATTTTGTGCAGGACTCTGTCTTCTTCTATGGCGATCGCTTTTACCAGCGCGGCCCCAAGGGAGAGAATTGGGATGAATTGGGGGCCGTCTTTCAACCACGATGGCATTTTACATGAGGTAATTGCTGTGCCATGAGGTTTGCCCGACGCCTGATTCATGCTTTGTCAACACTACATCAGGCGGTTCGGATCTCGGGCAACAGTGTGGCTTGACTGCGGCATGCACGAACCGACTCGTCAGGTCCGTGACGGCCAGCTGCCACCAGCTGCCGCACGCCGGGCGGCTGCTTTCATCATTGCTTGCGGCTCCGTTTTGGCTGCTGGCTTTGCTTGGCACCCAGAACTAACCATAGCTGATTCGGGCTTCCCTAGACATTGACATCCTCAAATCCTGAACGCAGACTCCTGTTCGGTCCCAAGGTTCATGGCTCGATACAGCGGCAGAAGCGCTCCGCCTGGCCCTCGGAGCAATCCAGCAGCTCTGCCTTCAAGCAAGGGAGTCACAGACACGGCTGTAGCAATTGGTATAGTGTCTCCCTCTGTACATGCCGCACTCATGTTTGAATCATGCTGCTGGTGCGGTTTGAAGCCACTGGCGAAGTTTCGTTCAGCGCAGAACGAGAAGTCACGACGTCTCGTGAGACTTTCGCTGAGTCAAGGAGTGGAAGGAAATGCGAAGGCCCCGGGGATCACTCCTCAGAAGATGCCCTCCAGAGAACCTTGCTTTGGGCAGGCAGGTCCTTGCTTTGGCTTCGTCCTGGCGTGGGCCCCAGAGCTTGGCCTACACACACCGACACTCGTGCTCCTGATTTGTGCAGATCCTCCCTCGCTCCCTCCCTCCTCCCTCTCCCTCCCACCCCGACACCTCTGTGCGAAGGAAAGCTCAGAGCTCAAGATCACATGCAGAACCTTTGGTGGAAGGCAAGGCCCAAGCCGTTTCACAGGGGAGTCTAAATCAAACCACCTAACCATTCCACAACAAAGGCCCAAGCCGTTCTACAGAGGGCGGGGGGAACCAAATGGTGGGATACCATTCGGGGAGGGGGGCGCCCACCGGGGCACACCATAGATCGGCTTCGACGTCACTTGTTGCCAAGGCCGCATGCGGCCCTGTGAGTGCTGCGATGCACAGCTTTGGCTGCAGCATAAGCAGTTTGAAGAAGGTTTAAGTACTATGGATCTGCTCGAGCCACAAGCCACTGCGCTGCTGCTCTCCGAAAGCTGCGATGGGGTCTAAGCCCCGAGCCCTACGCCCATGGCTGCGTGTACAGAGCCATCACTGACGCGTGCTGCAAAGTGACGAATGCCGACACGCGCCGCAGAAAAGATGGTGTGGAGGTGGGTTCGCATGTAGAAGGTCCGCACCATCTCCGGAATTACTAATTCGTCCATTCTTGTGGTGGCATCTCCCTTGCTCCCGGGCCTTCTAGTTGAGTGTCGGCTAAGACGCGCTTTTCCCAGCTGATGTCAATAGTCCATGTGGTCGGTGCAAAGGGCTGACCCCTTTCGCAGGCGCCACGCCGTGCGATGGGCGGCCGGGCGGAGGAATGCGCATCTGCCCGGTCGAGCCTGGGCAGGCCATGGCTGCAGGTAGTGTTGCAGATCCATAGGGGACACTCATGGAGACAGTGCTGACTGCGAGACTATGCCAGCGCCAGTCATTGCAACATATGGCTCATACAGCGTATTGATGCAGAGCACGAGCTGAACGAGCTGAGGAAACAACAATTGTGGGTACCCATCTGAACGAAGGTTAGCCGCTACTAACGGTTAGCCAAACCATGTTTGCATCCTGTCTGCTTTAAGCCAGAGAGGAGCTGACACCGTAATTTGTTGCCAACCGCAGGAAGGTATAGTCTATTTACTGGTTTACCCGCAGCAACTCAACGACGAACGTCCCCATGGCTGCTGCGCAAGGTCCCCGGAATGAACCCGGCGATTGTGAAGAGCACTTGGAACACCTCAAGTGACATGTTGGATTTTGGAAATATAGTTGACCTGCAGTTGGCAGCAGCTCGCTTTTGAGCATTCTGCAATCCCGATCAATTTGTCCCAGCTACTTCGGCAGGGGTGTCGGAATCCTCTGTTACAGACACTGTTGCATGTAAAAGAGCACTTGGCGAACGTCAAGTCCTGCACAGTTCGGGTGCCGGGGGTTCGAAGTTCGCAGGTGGTAAACCGCAAGGGACATGGGTGTCAGCAGTATGTCGACAGATGGGACAGCCAACAGCTCAACCAATCAATCAATCAATCGATCGATCAATCACTCAATCAATCCAGGGAACCACAAACGAATCAGTAGATTCTGGTACCTGTGTACCTGCAAAGAAGCTTCTGCTTGCTGATATACAGTACAAGTCATTTTTGCGTGAGTTGTATGTGCGGCATAGTGACAGCATTTTAGGCACAGGCACATCGACATGGAGGTACTTACTTGCCTGCCTTAGTAGGCGTCCGTCATCACCGTCAGGCCCCCGACCCATCACCTGCCTCCATGACACCTGAGTGCTTCATGAAAGAATGAAACATGTCAATGCGAGTAGATCTAAGAGATTTTTGAGAATTCGGAGCGGATTTTCGCAGCTTGCACAAGTACGCATATGTTTTGTAGTGCTGGGTAAATGATCTCTGAGCTCTCATCGGACTCCCCAATAAGTTCGTTGCGATTTCCATTTTAACTTGTACGATTGCTGAAGGATGGATCCCTCAGTTGCTTCGCCTCTGGCTGCGCTTAGCGGGGACATCGAGGCTGCAGCCACAACTTTTGGCTAGAAAGAATAGAAAGATCACATCCTCCAATTCTGAGGATGCAGAAAGTTGGCAGACCCGGCAGCGTTGGATGACAGCGGAAATCCAGTTCAGTCTTATGCACTGTACAACAGAAGACTCCAGTGCATGAAATGTCATTACAGTCATCAGCCATGGATAGCAGTCATGTCGTGCCGGTAGGGCATCAGGCAGAAAAGGAATGGCAAATCTGAGGAGACCACTCCAATTCTCTAGCTTTGTTTTGGTATGTCCGAACTCGCACTGTATGGCAAGCCACCGGATCCAAACAAGAGCTGTAGACACTGACATTCCCAGAACTTCGCAGATCACGATCAATTGTTCAGAGTGCTGCCACCTCTTCAACTGCTGCCACCACGACTACGACGGCGATTACTGCTGCTACGATTCCAACCAGGTCCCACCACCACCACCACCACCACCACGACGACCACCACCACGACGACCACCACGACTGCTGCGGCTGCTAAGCTGCCGCTCCGTCCTGCTGCTTCATATCGTGGTATATTCGCCGAGCTTTTGTGCTGTCCTGTGCAGCAAGTCCTGCACAAAGCGCAGCACGACGGGCACATGTCTGCTGTGTCACAATGCTCCCTGCAACCGTCAAGCCGTGAGGCCTCCCGGCACCCGGGTGAGATCCGAGTTGAGGATCTGAGCCTTGTTGCCGGAAGCTCGGCTGGACATCTGCGGTGCGACTGCTCGAGGGCTGCCGGGCTTGCTGATTTGCAAAATGCTCATGTAGTACTTAACTCCAGCCGCAGCAGTAACAGGATCGGTAGGCGGTCAGTAGAACATTGTTGTGCACCTTGCTTGACGCACTTTTAGCAGTTGTGGTAATTTCCCGTCACCTGTCAGACCAGGTGAAGGGTGCCAAAAAAGGCGACGGGCCGCGGAAGGTCGAACCCCACAGTGGTTGTTGACCTTGTGGTGCAAAGAGATGGTGAGACGGTTCGAAGAAATCTTGACTTCCTGCTTCAGATCCTGTCGAATGTGACCTGCGAATTCCCACCGGGAAGGCACGGTGAGGGCTTCCGCGGAGCTGCCTGGAATCCACAGAGTCTGTGCTGCATGTCGCGGGCCCGAGACGACGACTACGGCAAGTAAAGCCCGGCCCGAAATCACCAGTCACCACTCGCACCAGATCGGTGCCACTGGTGCAGGCTGTCCGCCATCATGGGCGCAAGTGGTTCGGGCAAGACGCCCTCTCCTCGGTGGAAAACACTTCAAGCGGCAGTTCACGTTTCAGGCTGGACCAGCCGTATCATCCCACGAGACACAGCCGTCCCTTGGGTTCGGTGCCACGCAGAGTCAATGCAAAACCGTGTACGATGCGATGTCTGAGCTGCTGTTTTATTGTGCTACAGACCTGTCTACAAGTGTCATAGTGTTAGATACGTGGTTCCATGCACACAGTTCTTTAGGGTGATCTTCCAGGTCCGTGCTGACCGCCATTCGTGGCCTTCAGGCTACTGACTCCGAGATGTGCGGACAGGTGGGTGCATCGGGTGGCGGCGGGTGGTGCGCAATCAGTAGGCTTCGACCAATCGACATGTTGGGTAAATGAGGCTGCACAGAAGAACATGATGTGCAATTCAATCTGCCAACAAGTGATACACAACAATGTCCCGGTCTCTGCTGATCTGGACATCATCCTTTCAGGTTCTTTGCGATGGCCATCCGGTCAAGATGGACACCATGCGCCACTTGGCAAGTGCTGCTGCCCCGGATCATCCCGGATCTCACGGCGATGCTGCTGGTAGCAAGATTTCGGTTGCGAGGTTGTTCGGAGACAAGAGGCTTGTGACAGGTCTTTGCTGCAAAGTGCAGCTGTATCTCGTGGGTTGCAGGATTTCGAACTGGTTTGCGTCCATGGACGAGAGGTCATGCAGCTTCAGAGACGCACGAGCTGCCCTCATCTCAACAAACCACTGCCTTCCTGCACTAAGGCGGTCCCACAAGAGGATGTGTTTCTCGCAGCTTTGACCCCGAGGGAGACGTCCGGGCCCCAAAATGGGGCATGTCGAACTATTGAGGCGGCTTGCCCTCAGTGAAAGGCTGAAGCATCACTCGCATCATGTCGCATCAAACTGCACTTGCCAGCTTGGGCTTTGCCGCCGAGCTGCGCCTGCCAACCACCTGGTCCCCCGAGGCTTGGGCAACATGACGGGAATATTTTGCAAAAAAACCTATTGTGCTGGTCGAGCCAGCATTTGTGTCAAGACGCTTTTTGTTGTCGCTATGGCATCGTCAGGCGAGAACCAAGCGCGTCGAGGAGGTGATCAAGCTTCTCAACATCGAGAAGTGTGCCGATACCGCAGTGTGCTCAGCGACTGTCCGAAGCACTGGGCACACGGGGTTGTTTATGGATGGTGGCGAGCCTGTTCCTGAGCCGCGTGGAGGCTATCGGAGATGAAAAGATGGGGCTTCGAGGGATTTCAGGCTGGCAAACGCTGGCAGTCCCGTTTGACTGCCAGAAGGTTTCAGAATCTTTCACCGTCGCAGAGTACATATGCTCGCAAGTTCCTCACTTGCTTGCCGAGCCCGTCTGGCACAGTCACAAAGCTGCACCCTTTGCTCGGAGACAATATCGTCTTCTAGTCCCCCGCAATCTTGACAGGTCTTTCAGTCAGTCGCTGCCAGAGTGAAAGAAGCAGCGTGCACAGCGTCTGCCGGACTGAAGCTTTCACCGAGCTGCGGCAGGCGGCGAGCGTCGGCGCTTGAGTGTGGGCAGCTGGGCTTTGAAATTTCTCGTCGAGACGAGATGCCCTATCGACAGCAGGCCGTGCAAACGGTAATTCAGCATGTTCCTTGCGTTTGCTGCGTCCAGCTCGTCTGAGGCCTGGCAATCATCGGCGGCTTGCCGGAGGTGGGTTCAAAGGGGTCTGTCTTCGTGCCTCGCAGCAAACCCTTCACCCTTCACGACAGCCTTCGCTCTGCAGGTCCTGCTTTGCGACGAGCCCACAAGTGGCCTCGACTCCGCCGCAGCCAGCAACATTGTCGCCAAGAGCCTGGTGAGTGATTCTTAAAGGCTCGAAGAAGCATCAGTACTTCGGAAACTAACCGAAAAAGATAACTGCCGCAGCGAGTGCAGCAAAATAGCAGAGTGTGTTTTGAGTTCGGTTGACCACAGCTGTCTTGAGGCCCTCATGAAGGCTTTGGCTGGCAGAATGCTCAGTTTTCGAGAGTTTGCTTTCCTTGATTCCCTTGCATTGACTCTGGTTGCCTCGAGCAAGAAGGCTAAGGTTGAAGGACAATGTTGCGCCGCACCGATACTAAAAATATATATTTAATATTTAATATACGATAAAAGACGCCTAGGCGTCAGTATGGTCCTGGCCGGCTGGGGCGTTGGGACGTTGTGCTTGGTTGGGAATCGAGCGACCCTTTGTATTGCGTTTGGCGTCTCTGTGGATCTGTAGTGAGAATTATGAATTATTATGAATTAGGTTTAGGGTTTAGGGCGCTTCGCTGTGCCGGCATCCGGAAGCCACCAAGGCCGCGGAGTGACAGTGTTGGCCGCCATCCACCAGCAGCGAGCCAAGATACTGGAGTTCAGGTCAAAGGGTGTTCGTCCCATGTGCGCACTGCGAGTAGACAGGTTGCGCTGACTTGTCCAATCCTTCGCCCTTGTTTATCCTTGTTGTGAACGGTATAGCGTAATGTCCCTGTGACCCTTTGGGTAAAAGCCTGCGCCGACTACCCAGACCTTCGTATGCGATCTTCAGCGAGTTCGACTACTTGCTGCTTCTTGAGGCGAGTTTGCAACTTGCGGCTGGTGTCGGTTGGAATGATTGTAATGCCCGGTCTATGTGTCGGCTGCATCAGAGCATCGATGTCCGAAGCTGGAGGTCTTTTCGTTTTCGATCCTGTGCTCTGCAGGTGGGGGTCGTGGTCTACAGTGGCGAGGCTCGCAAGCCGTGGCCGTGCGGTCTTTGGGAATCGGAGCATGTCCCTAGCGAAGCCCGTCTTCTTGTGTCCGCGAATGTAGCAGAGGTGGTGAGCAAGAGCAGCAGAGGGCTCGTATACGGGAATTCTTACAAGGTTGCGAAGGCGGAGGCATATTTCGCAGAGCACGGAGCTCCGACGTCGCTCCCCCAGAGTGAAGTGCCGCTTCTCAAGCTCGGCACCTTCAGCTAGTTCCTCCAGCGCAGACGAGGCCCGAGAAGACAAATCCAGCGCATCACTTCGTGCAAATTGTGCAGGCCAAGGGGATGCTGCTGTAGAGGTTTGGTTTTTGTGTCACTTGACAAGTGCTCCAGCACGTGGCGGCGGATGCCATGCGATCAATCGGAAGATAGCAGCCATCAAATTTGTGATGGCCATTGAGCAGCATTTTCGATGCTGTGGAGGATGAGAGCAGCAAGTGGATCGAGACCTGGCAGAAGGTGCCCTGCCGTCGGAAATCTTGATACCGTGAGCGATGGCTTCAGCACGCGGTCGATCGACTTGGAGCCAATATGTCCCTGCATGAATCATGAATCCATGACCCCACTTCCTCGACATGGAACAGGCAGCCCCGGCTCCGAAGCCAATTTCCGCAACCGACAGCTTGCCAGGAAAGGCCCGCAGCTCAAGCTCTTGTCTCTTGCATCCACTCTTCGTACCTGGCAGCGCCCGGATGACCTCTAGTGCAGCTAGAGTAGCACCGTACACCAGCAGACACAATGCAGAACCCAGGCTGCCGATATGCCGAGCATGTGGCAGCAAACGTGCATTTTGCAGGGGGCTAAGGATGCCTAAGGAAGAAGATCAGGCAGAGCGACAAAGTGAAGTGAAATTCTGTGTCCTTTGCAGTCAATGGGATCCTCGGGCCAACGCTGTGCCTTGACAGATCACGACCGCTTGGACCAAGGACCAGACGCACACTACTGGAAAACTTCAAAAACAAGAAGAAGCTCGTTGCTCAGTTTGACGCCTCTCTCCCGCGGGAAGAGGTCGGACAGGCTGCTGAGGAGACAGCTTGACTTCGAGCCACTGTGCTTCGTGCCAATGCAGCATCCTGATATGTGTTCTGGCCTTGAGCGAGCCGCATCGAAACTCCGGGCCTTCTCAGACTTGTGAACCTGAGGTTCTTCCGTGGAGTCCACATCTCGGCACTCGTTTGCTAGGTCATGTGCGACTGGCTGGCTCCATGTGTATGAGTGCAGAGCAGGTGGATAGAGATTTCGACGCGATGAACTTAAATTATCAGTGACATCTCCAGTCCCACTGCCAAGATCATGTCTCGGGTGCCTCCATCTATCATGATCGGCTGCATCTTTTACCAGATGGGAGCTGCGCGGGCACCCAGCCTGGAGGGCTCTGGAACCGATAGAGGGTGGCCGCATCAAGTTTCAGGTGTCAAGAGCCGTACCGCTCCAGTTCCTCTTCCGAACACTGTAGGATGTGCACTGGATCCTCACGCATCCTTAACACTTGGAGCCCTGTTCTTTGTTGGTCACCGTCTCGGACTTGCAAGCTACAGGCTTGACAGTCAACATCATGGAACTTTATGTGAACTGTTCGGCGCGCAGTTCCACACGCATAAATGCCCAGCAGGAGTTCACCCAGAAGAACATCTTCCCTATCAAGGGTGTGATGTTCCTCTGCGCGTCGGGTACCAAGAATAGCCATAGCTACTGACAGCTGTGACTGCGACGTGAAGCGATGCCAAAGCTGTCTTGCTTGGAGAGGCTACGAATTGCTGCCCAGTCTTCAGTATGCCCTTCAGGAAGCTACATCATCACATCTGGTGGCCGATAGTCAATGTGCATAAGAAGCGAATGGCAGAGCATGGTGTGTTGGTTTCATGTGCGGGCGGTGTAGGAGTGTAGGTCTTGAGAATTCATGTTTGTGCAGTGTCCATGGCATCCACGCCTCAACTGCCGGGCCATTCCACACGGGTGGCTGCGCCCACGAGCGGAATTATCCCAGCTTCACATCTCCGAGCCCGCCGTTTTTTGCGTAGCTGCGCATTCAGCTGTGGTGGCGCTTGTGCTTCGTTCAAGCATTAGCGGCCTTCGCAAGAAAAGGAGCAGGGCATCCTCAGGGCAGACATGTTAGCAACAGAGAGTGTGGTGAAATCTCACGAGAGTTGGTCGGTGCATGCCACGTCAAGCGCCAGACATGCAGGGCATGCTGGTGGCTGGTAGCTTGTAGTGGTAGAGGGCATCTTCGGGGCAGGCACTGGCAGCAAAATGCCCTGCGGCCTACTACCTATTACATCCTATTACTACCTAGTGACCTAGTGACCGGGATTCTCCTGGAGAGGAGCCTCATTCTCTGTCGCGGTCTTCGACCGGCGGCAGCAGTTGTGGACTGCGGAACCAAGGGCCAAGGCGTCCTGGCCACGCAGGACGAAACTTAAACTCAGGTTCCAGGGCTTTCCGGCGATCCAGGTCCTGTTTGTCAGCTAGCCTCAAGGAACATGTAAGACAATGTAGGATGTACATAGGACCAAGACGAGTCACTGCGGCATCTCTGCAGGACATCCGTCCTGGGGAGGTCCTTTCGCGCCCGACTGAGCATTGCAAGACGATCAGAAACTTGCTGCTGGCAATTGTAGCTATCGCAACAACCATCAACTGCCGCGTTGTTCTCAGCAGACATAGTCGTCACATCTGTCGTCATCACTGCAAGAAACACTCCACCACATCTTCGAACTCGTTTGCAACCATCTCACCAATCGCAGGAAGCAGAGAGAACTCATTCAGCACCACGGCCACAATGATCAGAATCGCAGGGCTGCGTTTCCGAGTACACGCATCGCGATCGTAACATAGCTACCAAGCATTGCACGCGGCATACCGACAGGGCGTGGTTGCTGCGGTGATGACGATGTTGACGCTGATGGAGGCTGATGTTATTGCTGACAGTGATGCTCAGAGGAAAAACGAGACGGAAGATACGTGCTGTGTCCTACAACAGCAGTCATAACAGCAACCATGCCAGATACTAAAAGCAGCCAGGGAACACACCGATAAGATGGGAACACCAACGTGCTACGGATGGCACGGCGGTGCCAGGCAGGCAAGAGGGCTGGTAGTGGGGCGGAGGCGGTGCGGGGGTTGGAATGTCTCCTGCACGTACTGTATCTTCGACTGCTTCGGCTACTCGCCACTGTAGCTGTTTACAGTGTTCCGAGGTGCGAAAAGCCGCTCATGAGGCTGACGGTGAATGGGTGCGACTCTTCTTGGTACGATGAAGCCGAGGAGCAGTTCGACAGGCGCCGGCCAGCGTCCCCATGACGTCGGTTACTGGGAGATTCAGAACCTATAACCACATGATGTCTAGACGAAGACACGATTTCGCAATGTGAAACGCCCTGTACAGGTGCCGTCACGTCTATTGCTGTGATGTTTTGACGACCCAACTTTTTTAGTGAGTCGTGATGAGCCGGTCGCCACTGGCAGGTCGACAGAAGATGTCCAACGGCGGATCTTCGATTTGGCGGACACCTTCTCCGAGGGCCCGAAAACTTTGCTCGGAATCCTGAGGTCCGGTGAGTCCGGTCCTGGTCCAAAGCAAACCCCAAGCAACGCGGCGTCTCACATCGTTGAACCTTGACGCTCCGCACAGGACCAACCTCTTCTCTGCAGATGAATCTGATGATGTGCTTCTGTGACTCGGCGCGGCTGCGTGTCGGTTGCTTGTCCTTCGAGTGGTGGCTGATGTGTGATGGAAGCACCCCTTCCATTTTGATGGAGAGTTTTCGTAAGCGCCTGTCTGTCCTTTTGCAAGGTGCGAAATGGCAAGTCGTTTCAACCACTCTTGCAATGCGAATTGCGAGCAGGTCTGGAACCAGGCACGCTGCCATGTCAGAGAACCGAACATTCCCGTAACTTCTTCTCCCTGGATCTGAGTTGCCACTTCCCTTGCTTGTGGAGTTTCCGTTAGGAAGTTTTGCTGGGTTGTTTTTGCTACATGCTAACGTAACCGTACGCTCGCTGCCGTGGCCCGGGCACCGCTCTGCGCAAGCTGCACGTGCTCTGCTATTCCTGCAGGAGACCCTCCGCATGGAAGTTCGTTCGTGCACATACATCCAAGCAGCGCAGGAGCTTTGTGCGACTCGGATGAACGGTGAAAATTTGATGTCTTGCTCTACCACCCCAGAGCAAACACTTTCAACAGAAGACTGTCGTAGCTATAATTTTGCGGACATCGCTGACCAGACACTCCTGGGTGCATGTGGGTACGGATAACTCATTGTTCAATCGACTGTTGTTCTTGCCGCTCTGAGCTCATGACGGATTAGTTGAGATCGTGATCCAAGCAACGTGTGCAGCAACGCCAGCTCAGCACGTGCATGCTCAGCACGAAACTGGTTACATGGAAGAGTGTCATGAAGCAGCTAGGTCCGCTACATCGACATCCGAGGTGCGATGAGATGCTGGGTATGCAGTTAACTTTTTTTGTTCGCCGGTGTCGTAGCTGGTTGGCATCACAGAATCACAGCCCTCTGCGATGCAAAACAGTGGCTGCTTCTGACAGAGCAGGCAGGGCCAATGACAGCTATGACGTTGTCTAAGTTTAACAAGCCCAGGCTATCGCCAGTATTTACTGAAGAAGATGTTCAGCTTTGACTGTGCTTGCGAGGCAGGGATGTATTTGCACATTGGCCAGAGTCTGGTGAGTAGAGCAGTGCCTCTGTTTCCAAAGTCGCGGCTGTGCAACTTCCGGAAGACAGGTTTGTGCCCGTGGTGCTGATGACGAAAGTGACTCCCGGTTCCTCGGCTAGGCGTTGCTGTGTGCTCCACTCCTCAGGCCTCGGTTGAGCTCTACAGTAGCCACGCTCAGGCGCAGTGAAATGGCTTGTCTCTCCGATGTTCTGGACCATGTGGAGCCGGGCGAGGAGGACGACGTTCCTCGATCCGCTGTTGCGCAATCCGAAACAAACAAGTGCCCTGCGAGGTTTCGACAAGCACTTTGCTGAGACGGGTGAGGCGGCTGCTGGATCTGTATGTCGCGGGGACTCATGTTGCTGTGGCCTTTTCCCTATGCCTGTGTGACTGTGTGCTGCCTCAACCCTGCGTCCCATTCGGAGCGAGGAGAACGTAGCGGATTGAACCGTAAGGCTGAAGCGCCCTAAGGATGAAGAAGGTTTGCATGATCAGAACAGCCGGCTCTTGGCGTACGAGGCGGCTGCAGCTTTGGAAGACTATCGAGGCGCCGCGGCTCAACCAAGGGCCCAAGACGGTTTGGCTTCAGGGGTAGGGCTGAGGGCTGGATGCAAACGTAGATGCCGGCAGGCAAGATTGCTGGCTCGCATCGGTGGCTTCAAAGGGCGCTGCGTTGTCTCCTGGCTTTCCGCTACTGTCGGGCACCAGCTTCAGGTAACGCCAGGGCGTGCGGTTTCGTACTGGTTGCTGAAGCTTCTGTATCTTCTGCTCCAGCTCCCAGACCAATTTCATCCTCGGTTCAGGTTCAGAGCTGATCCGGGGAAGCGAGCATCCAGCCACACGCCTCGCGGCTTTGACGAGGGCACTGCGCCGACATGCACTTCCGCATAGCTTTACGCTGGTATGCCCTGGTGATTGCCTTTAATCACGCTCGTTTGCCGAAAAACATGATTTCGACGAGGACAGAATCGATTTCGGCAATGGTCGAAGGTCTCCAGATGAGGCCTTTCGTATCGAAGACACGAGCACCTGTTGCGACAGGCAAGGGACAGGTTGGCAGAGGGGAGCCTCATGGCCCCATGGCCCCGTGAGGTTCATTTCTCAAAGACGTCGCAAATCCGTGGATCCATGACGAGAGGGGAAGCTCAGGAGGAACTGCCTTTCCACGTTCGACATTTTCCGCTGTCGCTTGAAACGCTACTGTGGCCGCTGGAAAAGTAGGCTAATGGCCCTGCACCCCAAATACACAAGCTAAGGCGAGCTGCGAGCGAGGGAAGTGCGAGCTCTGGCGCTTGTTTGCGGCAGCGAGCGAGAGCAAAAGGATCCGTAGCGTCAGGCGTCAGGGTGATGAGTTTGCAGATACCAGCCCGGATTTGTGAACCTGCACTTTCGAATCTCGTTCGAGTAGCGAGGATAATATGGTGGTCCGTGTGATTTTGCGCACCCGCCCTAAGGCAGAACCCTTTGATTGAGTCCTTCTACGCAGGCCGGTGGAAGCCGTCCGGGTTTGCAGTTTGAGAGTTTGGGCGCGGATATCTGTGGTTCCGGGCATGCTTGATTACTTGCAAGCTGAGGCTTCTCAACTGTTCTGTCATCCGCCTAAAACTTCCTCAAGTGAGTTAGCAGACTCGACCGAAAGGTGCGGCAACTTTCCAGCAGACCAAAGGACTTCTCAAGCGTGCCTTGGCAGAAACGAAGGAAAATCACGTGTCATGGCCCATGGCATGTCTGAATGTCTATAGAGGAACACAAGTTTCAGCATCGACAAGGTCTTGATAGCTCGCTGAGGTGAGTACTACGATGGAGTCTACCAGGCCGGCTTCGAAGACACATCCGAATGGCCACGCATGAGCTTGGATATACAGCATCCAGTCAACATCCCTTATCGTTGTATTGTCAATGCACATATGCGCAAGTCAACCAGTAAGCGGAAGCCACAGACGCATGCTGCTTGTGTAGCAGGTCCTTCCATACTACATGCCAAAGACTCAGCACCAAGCTATCTGCAAGTGTCACCAACCTGTGCTGTTCGCAGGCTTCCATGTTTCGATGCACTGTCTCAGGGCCTACTACACCGGCTTCCTGGCCATGCAGGTTCCATGGACTCTGGCCACCTAGCAGCAAGAGTGTGGCAGAAGAGAGCCTGCGTCACACGTGTGCGGTGCAGATGGTGGCAAGCCGTGACGTATTTTGGGGCCACGGGCAGTTCAGTTGTCCAGTGGATCAGCTGTTTCTGGAAAGCTTTGGCCCCCTCGTGCTGGAACAAAGGCATGGGCGACGCCACTGTACTTGCACTGCCCCGAGCAAGACTTCTGACAGTTGACACCCATTCAGGGACTGCATGTTGTCCCATGTTACATGTTGGGCCTAGTCCGCATGTTGGCGACGTGAATGCTACTGAAGCTTTTCATGGCATTTCAGACCAGAGTTTGTCAAGAATCGCTCTTGAGGCTCATTGGGCTACCGTTGGATGCGTACCGCTTCGGTGCTCCTCTGTTGCAAGACAGCAGAGTAGACATTGCTTTCAAGCAGCGCAGCATCCATAGGCCTTTGTCGCCGCTGGCTTCCATTGTTGATAATGTTCGCATCATCAGGTGGAAGTTAGGCAGACAGCTCCTTTAAATATGAGGTGTTTGTGCTGACGACCTTCCTGGTTCGGTCCTGAGTAGCAGCAGTCAAAACAGATCAATGCTCACAGAGAAGTCCGTGATAGTCCGTGCGTCATGTTTGATGTTGCCGCCATCTTATTGAGAAAGGGCTGCATGTTCGATAGCTTGGCCGAGGTACTCCTTTTTGCTTGCGTGGCTGGCTCCGCAGCTAGGTCCTCAGTCCTCAGCGCAGCATGTGCTCGCCACGACGGGTCGGCAACTCCACCCATTTATGGAGCAACTCTGAGTGGTTGTAGCCTGCATGTGCACGCATCAGGTGGGAGCCAAAACGCGAGACGCGGACGGCAATCGAGCAGTGCCGGCCTCGCATTCTACAACCACTTTCGTCTGTCTCCTTCAACAATTTGCGATCGCATGTCGTCGCACATGCTACATTGAACCATGAACCGCTTTTGACGTCCAGCGAAAGTGGAACGATCGTGTCAGCAGGGCTGTTCAGGCTTAGCTGCCACTGTCGAGACGGCTAGCCGCAGAGACCCAAGGTTCTGATGCCGCTCATCATTCCTGCTACGCTATTTTCAGGCCACCATTCGTGATGAGTCATGTGGCTTCACAGAGTGCAAGAGTCTTGGAAGGCCTTTTGCAGTGTTTGCTGCGACTGCAGGATATGTCATTCCATTTGACCAGATACCCAGAATCTGGCTGCCAAGCACTCAGTATTGTCAGGCGTGGCCATATATGTTCAAGATCACGCTGTGGTGTGCCACGAGCGAGGCCCTTCTACTACATGTCACCGATTATGTGGGCAATGAGTATTTTCGAGACGAGCCTCTACGAGGCCTGGCCGCCTTCCATGTACCCGAAAGTGCTATGACACCATGTCCGTAATATTGCGCATCACATAGATCATCATAGGTCATATCTTATCTGTATGTCAGTGAGTCATCACCATTACCTGTTAGACAGATCCTGGCCCAGGGAGTCGTCTTCGAGGACTGCAACCCGAACATGCCCATGTGGAGACGACGATGCTGGGTCCCAACCCAAGACCTTTCATGAAGGCAGATCTTGATTCGTTCGCACCGGCATTATGTTGGACCCCAGGACTCGCAAGAATCGTTTGTGGCTAGAGATCCAGGGTGATGGTTGAACGATTGATCGATGTTTAGCTAGATAAAGCATGTTTAATCATTCATGTTTCTCAAATTCTGATGTCTCTCTTGCTGTCTTTCGTGTCTCCATCGCAGCGACGACCATGAGTGCTGCAGAGTTACGAGACGTCTACATGCCCATGCATCGTGCTATTTGGTGATGCCACAACCACATCATCATCATCATCATTATCACGACCATCACCATCAGAATCATCATCACCATCAGCAACAACAGCAGCAACGACAACACTGACACCTACAACATCAGCAGCAACAGCAGCAGCAACAGCAACGATAACAAGAACAAGAAGAAACACGACCGCGACGGCAACAGCAGCAAAAAACGGCGGCGACGACGACGGCGGCGACTACTACTACTTCGACGACGACTACTACTATACGACTATACTTCTATACTACTATACTACTGTACTACCTATACTACTATGCTACTATACTACTACTAAAGTAGCACTATCCTAATGACGACTACTGCACCGCCACCACCGCCACCACCACCACCACTACCACCACTAGTGCCACGAGTAAGGCCAGCAGCAATACACAACGCAACAAATCGAAGGTGAAGGAACAACAACAGCAAACATGCCCGTGGTATGGTTAGGTCCGGGTCTGTTCCTTCTCAGACTGCTTAGCACAGGTGTACCTGAGCCCTGTCTAACGACAGCCCCAGAGTCGGAATGATCGCAGGGACAGCGGGTGTGCTTGCATTAAGCGTTCGTTGCACCGGTGTCGTGTGCAAACTGCAGTTCAGAAGGTACCAGAAGAGAGACAGAAACATTCACGCCCGGAAATTTTTGTCTAAAGATATTCGGCTTCACTGCGCAGAAAGGCCACTGGCGACGAGTACCTCGAGCATGCCACCTGTGAAGTTGCGCAGAAGCTCGGAGTGCCAGGTATGCTCGCAGCTGGAGTCCCAGACGCATGAAAACTCAAGCAAAGCTTTGAAGAAGCAAAGGGGACTGGGCAAGATTCGAGGTGTGCACGGGGTACCTGATCGTCGGCCTTCTCCTCAACGTCCGCATGATCCATCGGGCAGTTCTCGATGGCCACGTCTGAAGCTGGCCGAGCGGCCGAGAGGGCCTTCATAACAGCCCCTAAGCACACTGAGTATGTATGTTGTCACCTTCGAGCATCGTCGCTTGTCAGTTGACATCTTCTCCATGGGAAGCTCTTCCTTGGCTGCAGGCTGCAGCCGGCCGGTGTTTCGTAGGTAGGTTGGTCATGGCTAGAGTGCCAACATGGCCTTTAGCTGGCTTAGCGGACCATTATATGGCTGTACAGCTGGATGTTTCTTGACCATCGAGAGCGTTTCAAAGCAGTGAATGTTGGAACGATTCCACCGCTTTTGCTTTCGTGACTCTCGTTGGAGCAGCTGCAGCCGACTCCCACAAGTAAAGAAGCCAAATGCCTGCAGTTTCGCTTATCGGTAGGAGAGCTGCAGATCCCTTCAGAAGCAATGCTCAAAAGTGCAGGTCCGAGACAGGACGGCGCCAGCGGCGGCCACCCTCAGCAACTTTCGGCTGTGCTGACCGTGATGCGGCGCGGCGGGTCAAACGAGGGGCCAACTGCTAGCGCGAGCATTGTACGGAACGGCGGCTCCTGCGAGTAACGGCAGCAACCTGTGCCCTCCCTGCACACAGCCGCAAAATGCAAAGTCCTAGAACCATTCGAAGAGTGCGAAGGCTTCAAGAGCACTTTGGTGATGCTGTAGTGGAGTCAGGACGGAGTGTCCTTCCCCTGGGCAGGCAAGAAAGGTGGTCGTGGCAGTCCCTTGGACTCGTGATACCTTCACGACATTCCACGACGTTTGCTCTGTCGTAGCTTCACGTGGATGCTATCAGCCGACACTGTTGAACGCTTGTGGCAAAGCTGCGATCTAGCGTGTTTGCATCCGAGGCAGAAAGGCCGCTCTCGGCACGCCTGCCGTCGAGCACTGAGCAAGGGGAGTGGTGGAGCATACCTGTGCCGCGGCACTGTGTATCCTGGCCCAGGCCCAGGCTTCCGCACCCTGTGCTGGTGCCGCGACAGGCCTGTGCTGGGCCCGTGGCTCCCTGCACGCTGCGCATGGAGTCCCAAAAACCTGCATTTGGCGCAGGAGATGATGAAGTTTGACCCCACCGGCCAGCGCTAAAGTCTGAACCTGCTCGGCTCACCAAAGGGGCTGCAGAATTCACATCAAATTCGTTTCTGCAAAGCCTCGAGGCGTGCACGAGCGAGATGTTGGCCGAAGGCTCTGCAAAACGCAGCTCCGTCGGTAGTGGCAAGCAACAGGCAAGATAGGCTTTAGCTGCATAGTGGTCAGGATTTCAATCATATCGAAAGTCAATGGTTGGATGCGACACTTGCCAAGATTCAGTTGGGGTCTCGCTGCAAAGCAGGTAGTCACAAGTCGCAAATGTGCATGCCGGACGAGGCGTCTATAGCGCGCTACCAAGGCTGACTGTCAGCGGGACGGTGACGCCGGACCACAAGTGTCAGCAGCTCGTCAAAAAGCCGGTGCAGCATCATGAGTCCTGGCACATCACGGAACGCAAGATAAATGCTGTCCTTAGGTTGCCCGAACGTGCGCCCACAGTAAACTTGCATCTTCTCGGCCTGAGTCCGAAGTCTGCTCCCCGTGCAGGCAGCAAAGCATGACCATACTGCAGTTTGTCGTCCAATAGGTACGATCATAAAGCGCATATGTCTCAGCATCCGATCTATATAGGCAGTACCCAGACTCGCTTTCAGTATCATTGCAGACTTTGAGTTACAGTTAGTGTCATTTGCAGCCTGAACTTCGAATTAAAAAGCATTCGGTCAATATTCGCAGCCGCCAGATGTAGCGGAATAAGTCGCTTGGTCGGCTTCCATTGGCCCAAAGCTTACACAGTCTTTCTAAAAGCTGGACAAAGATTTTCACAGATTCCGCCGCATGCATTGACTTTCAGCTTTAAGACTGTGAGCATCTATGCGAATCTCAGCTGACCCATGCCGACATACACGTCGACAGTCTGTTTGCAGGGCTTCCCAACAAAAGCGCAAGACACAGACCAGAACGCACCTATGCCTTCACACCTTCGTTTCCCCCCGATGCACAAAGGTCCAGCATTTTGAAGGGATTGAGAGCGGATGCCGACTCAGCCCAGGGCTCCGTAAAGGGGGCTACTGGTAGCACGACACAAACAAGCCGCCATCACTTTGCTTCCCTTGCATGGGGGATGGTGTCATGCTCGGCACAGACCTCAGTCAGAAGCGAACTAAATGTCGTAGCAGGCGTTTCACCTGTGGCAAAGATTCTGATCCTCCAGGGCTCTATTGCCAGCGTACAGTGCCTCAGTGTCGCTCAGGATTGCTCAGAGGATGCGCCTGGCTCTCGGGGATTCCTCAAGATGTGGCAATCCTGCTTGCAAAAAGAAGCTTCAGAGGGATGGCCATGGCCTGCCAAGCTTTTGAGTATCTGCATTGGGACAGAGTGGTGCCGGCGGGGAGCTTTTCCTGGTCCAGGTCTGCGACACGGACGATGGCCAGCCGCAGTTCCACAAGCCTCTCTGCCCAGCGTGCTGAGTGCGCTGAGTGCGTTCTGTGCTGTCGCTATCTTTCACTGTAAAAAGTTGAGAGCTCTCGTGCCAAGGCCCATTGTGCAACTCGGAGACTACGAGGATGCACTGGAGATTCGGGTCCCCAGACCGAAGCACCTGGTTCCTCGCATGCAGACGTGCTCCCGGGCGGGCTGGCCACGCAATGCTAGTCGCGGCAAAGTTTGCGCCCCGAAGTATTCATTCATGGTATTTAAGCAGAATGGACTGACAACCACCAAGAGACTGGACTGGCTGCTTATGCTGGCAGTTCCCATGGTCTCCCTTCAGAACTCTGTTTGCGAACTTGGGCTATGTAAACACAATTCCCTGTCAGATTTTTGCAATGGCAACAGTGGGTTTACAGTGCTACAAGGTGCCGCAAGGTCTGCTCAACGTGCTCGCGTGCGGTTGCGCAAAGCGGTCTGGGCAGGTACTCTTCATCGCCGGACCAGCCGCTCCTCGGTGTTCCCATTCGCGAGGGTACACTGTGGCACCTGTCAGCACAGGACTGTGCCCATGTCAAAGTCGAATGCGGCAGATAACGACAGCATTGCTATGGACAATGGTAACATATATTAACAGAAATACTGGTCGTGATGATCATGGCACCAGCAGTGGTAGTGGCGATAGCCGTCGTCCCCGTCGTCGCGTCGTTGATTTTGTCGCCATAACTATTAGTGAAAGACAGCTCTATATATATATATATACACATATATATATGTGGCTGTACGTATTCTAATGTGTGTGCAGGCCGTTGCTATGAAAGTCGACAGACCTATAAGCTGCAACTTGTGGCTCGGAGCTTGCACCTGCCTTAACACCCGCCACGGCAAATGTTTGTAAGTTCATATCTGCCTGACAGTCTTGCTACGTCTTGCTACTCTCATGTCCTCCATCTGGAACTGTTCTTAGTGGCTTGGGATACAATTCTCACGAGCTTGAGCCATGGCTTTCACTGACCGGGCCTCGGGCACAGAGCAGATGACTGCGACCGACCTCGCAAATCGACCTCGCAAGTCTCAACATGTCGATGCTACCGTCTTTCTGAAGTGACGTACTTGACTTAACTAGTTATTCCCCATGTAGCGGTTCTAATTACAACAGAAACTTGAACCCGTAACTGCATCGGCAGACATGCGGTTGAACGCAAAAGGCTCAGCCACGACCAAACGGCAGATTGCTTGAAGGGCTGCGAAAGGGTGCTGCAGCAGTTTGCCATTTGCCGCAGATTTGGCGTTCATGAAGAATCCACCTTTCACTAGCTTCTTAGCTTCACGCTAGATTTCACTTCATTCATCTCCAGGACAAATCCAAAGTATCTAAACTTGTAAAATTCCAGACTTAAAAGCCTTGGTACTTTAGGAAAGCTGTTTTCCACTTGCAAAGAAAATTCAAAACCTGTGTCACTAGGTCTATGTAGTCAACCGTGTTATTCTGTCAGATTCTAGCACAGACTGAGTACTCGGGCATAGTCTTGCTGTGAATTGTACTGCATGCTCGAATGAGGTGCCAGCTTCTGGCCGTCTTCCGCGCTCGACTGCGCCGCCTGAAGCCGCTGACAAGCACGAGCTGAAGGTGGCCTGTGGGTTTATTGCGTTCTAGGGGATGATCTTAGAGCTCCGATATGTTAGGACGATCTGGAGAGATGTGAAGGTTCTGGCTTCCACTCTTTGTGGCGTGGGCTATGTCTGTGCTGCGTGACTGTCTCTGTGTATGTACGGCACATTACGGCAACAGCATCATTTAATGGGATCTTGACTGCGGTTTGCAAGAAGGTTGCCTTCAATTCCCATGCGGCAGGCAGTGCTTGCGGCGCAAGAGTCCGAGATGCATGCGATGAAGGCACTGGCAGCTGAGACTTCATTGCAACAGCTATAGGTCTTAGGTCTGTAACTCAGAAGCCTAAGGCATTCGAAGCCTGGCTCTCTCATCACTCTCCTGAACGTTGCTGAACACAGGCGCAGCTGGCAGAAACGCAGCGGGAATGCCTGTCGCTTGGTATTTGCAGCCCAGTTCAAGGAAGTGCCATGACGAGCTGAGGCAACCGTTTGAAGCACAAGCTGCGAGATGTCGAGACTGAGTTGCAGGTTGCCAAAGAGGCGAGGGCCGGGCTTTCAGCGTAACTCACACAGTTGACGTTACCCTGAGAGGTCACTGCATCCGCGACTGATCGCCTCACGGCTCATGCAGAGCGAAAAGACCTCCTCCTTTCCGCAGGCCCGACGCCAACCCAACCCGAGCCTTCCTCTCAAGAAGCCCTCGCTTGACTCTCGTGTTTCGAGTGCTGACTTCTTCGCCACAGCTAAACATGCCAGAATGCTCGAGCCCACGCTTTGAGTTGAAGCCAGGCGTGGAGCGGGGTGGTTTGGAGCGCGCGAAGCTCGAGGAGGAGCTGCAGCCACTTGGACTAAAAAGAGCAGGAGATGGCCGGAGCCGAAGCTGTGGAAGCCTGACTTCTTGCATCTTCTTGCAAATCCTCAATTTGTGCATGGCTGAGCAGCTGATCCAAGCTTGCCCCGTTTCTGCGTGCGGGAATGTCTGTCTGTCTGTCTGTCTGTCCAGGAGGGCTGTTTAGGAGTGGAATCACAACAGCAACATGTAGGCAGAGTTAGTTCGGGCTCGGTGTTTCACACGTTCCTTCCCTGAATGTGGAAGCAGGCGAATGGAGCGCCTGCTTTGGGAGCGTGACCAGGACAGCTTTCGGCTTTACGATAGGGGCCTAAATAATTACCTATACTAGTTTGGGGTTCCTTCTTATAATTCAGTTCTAAATTATAAGAATAATGGGCCCCAAACCGTATTCTAATCATTCAGGCCCCTATATTAGACTCATTAGACTCTAGAGATTTGTCTGGCACCACGAGATCTCATATCTTGACTCATTGCACGCGCTTGAATCTTGTAGATCCACCAGTCGCAGGAGATCAAGAAGCTTCGGCACACTGCCGGCAATCTGGAGAAGAATCAGTTCGGCACCCATCCTTGCTCAGTCCACAACTACAGCTTCTGCGACGACGATATATGATATACTATATATATATGTATATATGTATATATGTATATACGTATATATTATATTATATTATTTTATATTATATTATATTATATAAACATAAGAAGAACTACTGCCACCACCACTACCGCCACGCTACCGCTTCCACCACTGCTATCATTACCACAACCACTACCAGTAGTAGTAGTAGTAGCAGTAGTAGTAGTAGTAGTAGTAGTAGTAGTAGTAGTAGTAACAGTAGCAGTAGCAGTAGCAGTAGGGTAATGGTGGTGGTAGTAGAGTACTACGGTAAAGTTTCTGAATAACTGCACGGCGGCCAGACCGACAAGGCCACGGAGGTAGTACACAAGTTGTCTTAAAAATCGCCGCATGTTTAGAAACCACAGGGTCACCCATTGTAAATAGACTTCGCGGCCGGGCCCGACGGCCGCGGAGGTCGTGTAAACTATCTGTCTGGATATTCAACCTCCGTATCACATGTTCAGAAGTTAGCAGTTGGACAGTCCTCTTGAGTCTGCCGGAGGCTGCAATTGGACTTGGAGATGCGCGGGCTGCATACTGCCAAAGAAACTTCGACTCTTGAGGCCAGTCGGGCTGGCCTTGACTAGATGGTCAAGGTCCACTGGTGGAGTGCCACTGAGACATCGCAACAATTCTGTTACGCGGTGTTGTGAGAGGCAAAAGAGCTCAGCACCGGCATCGCGGACTTACTTCACAGCCGCCTGCAAAAGGCCTGGCACACGGATGAAGTCTCTTTCTCAACAGCCCTATGGTTCTCTGGCTCACATGTAGGGTCACCTTAACAAAAGGCTCTGCGGAGAGTTCTGCTGAGAGTCCACCGAGGTGCCCAGCACGCACTCGGGTTTCCTGGACAGCATGGTGACGATGGCGTGTTTGGCGAGACTCCTCCGGCAAGCTGCATCTGCATGCTCGGATCCTGATGTGCCTGACTGAAGTCCCGCTACTGCTAGGGAATGCTGTGGCTTAGACTACACGAGCGAATGCAGTTCAGACACGACCGTTCGCACCCTTGTTAAGAAAAACATCCTGCCTCCTATGGACAGACAGACAGACAGACCAGACCCCACAGAAGCACAGCAAAAGGCGAGACGGGACAGCCCGACAGCAACGACCTGCGCAAACACAACCTTGACGGGGACATGTGTTCGTGGCACGTGCATGCCAGCATGCTTGTTCCAGCACCTCCCCGACCCACGTGAGCACATTTTTTTCAGGTACGTCCGTCCGTCACATGTACATAATATATATAATAATATATACATACAAGAATATATATATATATGCTACCCCCCCCCCTCACGTACCCACGCTTTGTGCTTGAATTGTCTGGGATCGTCATCGTGTCCCTACAAATCTTTGCAATCTCCACTGTTCTTGGTCATATGTG
>BGNK01003898.1:66122-112672 GCA_003297005.1 Symbiodinium sp. clade A Y106
GGGGGGGGGGGGTACCATATATATATATATATATATATACATACATACATACGTATTCATGCGCTGCAGTGCTGTACGTGTTAATGTGCCAGGCGAGCTCAAACCCCTTCAGTACGCAGAACCTGGACGCCCAACGTCAGCGGGAGCCGGTTGCAGCACATGGCTCACATGCTTGAGTGTAGCCGGTGGGCAGAAATCGGTCAGTCGGGACATGGACAGACAAGAAATCAGCAGTAGATGCTGACCTTCCTTAATCTTCCTTAAAACACAAACGAACATGACCCGAGCGCAGCCTGCAGTTTCGGCGGCTGCATCTGACGACATTCGGTGCAGCTTTGGAGGTCATGCTTCTCAACGCTGAAACGTGCTTTTGCACGTATGATTCGTTTTCAGGAGGAGAAGCGGCTCAAAGAAAGCACGCAACGATTGGAGTTGAAGCGCCAGGCGCAAGCCGGTATGTCACATGCAGCTTATACGCATGCCTACTGGCGCCTTCGCATGAGACTGACCGATAAGCAGTGTTGTTGCCAGGATTATTATGAGCAGGCTTTCTGTCATGTGATTTCACACGACTTTGCACTGTGTTGCGCCATTGTTGCGACCTAGCCCAGCAAATTCTTGATCTTGCCGTGATTTACGTTGGGTCTCTTGCCACATGCTCAGAGGAACACGCCGAGCTCAAGCACAGGGCAAACCAGGCTGGTCCATTGCAGAACTCAAGGTGTCTGTCCACAGCACGTCTGCATGTTTCGTCAGCTAGGCCTGTAAAAAGCTGTCCGGCTCAGGCCGCTGCGGATGCCAAGAATATGGAGGAGGCAGAAGCCTTTTCAACGCTCCCAAGCTTGTGAATGTCAGGTCATGATATCTACAAGTCTACATAGCTGCAGTCACTTTGCTGTCCGTCGTCAGCATGATATGTCTCTTAGCTTTGTCTTGAATCGCCAGTATGCATGCAACTGATTTTCTGAACGAGCTACCGCTTCAGACGAGCAACTGCGCGGGCTTTCTGTAGGTAGTAGGTATAGGGGTCCAAGCTTCGCAGGAGGATGCAGCCCTCCACCATCGTGTGCAACTTTTCGAGCAGCAGCTGCGAGAGAAGCAGGCTCAAAACCGCAGCATTGGCATACTGGCACTGAGCACTCCATCCTGGAAGATCGAAGTGCCAGGGTCAGATGGAGCTGCACGACAAGAAGTTCGTTCATGAGGGGGCGCGACCCAAACTATTGTTTCTTCCATGATGCCTAGACTGCTGTTGTGCACAGCTTGAGCGGTCGCAACTATAAACAACATTCGGTTGTCTGCTTCTCTCCCGCAGGGCCTCCTCCGCGAGCATGTGGAGGACACTACCGTCTCATGGCGCATTAGGGACCAGGCTCGGAAATATTGCGAGTTGACATCCGCTTTCAATTTGCAGGAGCTCCGCAAGGCCGTTGCCAAGGAACAGACGAGTCTGATGCTTGAACCTGTAGCAGTGACGGTACGCGCACAGGCACAGGGCTCCGCAAATGCTATTTGCGCACTCAGGCTTCATGGCCGCTGACCACTGTGCCGCAGCCAGCTTACGCTTACGCAGATCGTGATGCACGACAGACCTGACCAGGGTTCAGTGAATGATTAGCCTCCAGATCTCTGACACAACAGAGACATGATAAGTTCAGCGGAGCGAGAGTCAAAGAGACCTTTTCAACACCGCATCACCTGTGAGTAGCTTTTGCAGCTGTTGAGGTCCTGCACAGCCAGGTCCAGGATGAGGCGAAAGGGGGGGTGGGGGCCTGCTCCTAGGATGAATCTACGGTTGGCTTGAGGTTTGGAACTTTGGCCTCAAGGGCTGCAGGCGACTTTACCTGCGAGTTCGGCTCTCTTCGAAGGCCTTGGTCTGATGGTGTAACCTTGTCAATCCGACTAAGCCCCGACTATCGTGACTATCGAGTCGCAAGCACAAGTTTGGTAAACGAGCATTAAATTAGCATGGCATGCGCCTCGCTGAGGGCTCCGTCCGATTCCGTTTTGTTTGGGCTACGTTCTGCAAGGCAGCATCTGTGCGATGGATACCGAGCTGTCGCGGTTCAACTCGGTAGGAGTATCGTCATGAGTGGGTCGGTCCCGTCGGCTTGGCATGCAGCCCGTCGAGCTTGCAATACTTGCGGCATCTAGTTTTCGAAGATGAAATGCCGCACTTTTTGGTTTGGACCCCGAGCTCCTTCGCGCCCGGTGTCTGATCAATCTCGGAGCATTGTGGATCTGAGTATGAGTAGCATCACGCACTCCGAGAGCTCAATGAGCCGGGAGTTTTCCGCAGGCAAAGGCCACGAAGCAGGAGATACAGTCGCTCTTGGCGATTGTTCTTCAGCTCGACTCTGCCATGGTCTTGGGATCTCTCCCGTGTAAGTCAGTGTAGGGACCCTTTATCTCAGCCTGGCTCCAAGGCATTGCGTGCCCGACACCAGCACGTCCACAGCGCAGAGGCCTTTCCGACTCCCCTCCGGTAGCTTTCGTTTGACCCATGTCTCTCTGTTTCTTCTGTCGTGCAGGTTAAAAGTGATGCCATCGATGTGTCCGCTGCCTAGGCCCGTTCGAACTTATTGTCAGAGTCATTGCTGAGAGAGCTGCATGCATTCGTGCTGGCGCGGCTAACTAGTGAAAACTGCAGAGCACGTGGCGAGGGGTGAGGTCAGTGATTGCGGCAGATCATGAACGAGCTTATTACAGATATGATATAATCCCGTTCGCTGAGGGCTCTCCATGCACTGCTCCGCAATAGACCCGATGCCGTGGGCGTGGTCTGCCGACTGCGTCGCAGCCTCAGCGGGTATCCGGGAAGCGTTGAATACCAGACGAATACTCGTGTCGTTTCGCAGGACCTCTTTGCAGGTTTCGCAGCATGCAGTTAGAAGATTTTGCACGAGCAAGGACAGCAAGGCACATCGACTTTCAAACTAAGGGAAGCTCACGGCATTGCACGGTACATGTTGAGTTTCACCCCATGCGCGCTGGGGATCGCCGACCGGGGCCCGTGCAGCAGACGAGCCTCAGGACGTGGACTCTGAAGGGACCTCAAAGGGGTTGGAGTCAAAAGGTTGGGCACCGTGGCTGCAGGACTCTTCATGAGGGTGAACTTACTGTCCTGCGACGTGGAGGAGCGGAAAGCAGGCACCGAGCGGTGAGAACAGTCTGAAGGCATAGCAATGTCGCGCTTGTCGAACAACATGCTGGCTCAGCTTGTTGTGTCCCGAATGGCGCTGTCGTACATGGCCCTGCAGGTACTGCATACTTTGCTATGAGACATTCCAGTACTACATGTCCGCGAAGGACTTTAAGCAGGGCAAGGCCCCATTGGTAACGTTTCCCCTGCGGGCAACCAGCAGCTTCGAAGCCAGCCCAACAGGCACGGATTGATTCTGGCCGTGCGGAAGTGAGTTGCGCAATTGCTTAAGAAGTATGAAGCATGGTTCTCCGCATGTCTCCTTTGAGACCCGATGCGCCCCGTGACCAGGCCTGAAGTTACGTCGCTGGACGATTTGGCAACTCTTGTTCCTTTTGGAATTTTGTGGACCTGTGCAACTGCAACGCAACAGAAGCGTCTCCGCAGTTCGACTCTGCGATTCGGTCCAGGTCACGGTGCCAGGGTGATTTTGCTCGAGGGGCATGGCGTGCCCTCCTTGGTCTTCGCGAGACTGCTCAGCCTCAGGGCCTCAGGGTTTCCTTTGGCTGCTGAGGAGGATGTGGCTTTGTGGTGCCAAGCCCTGGAAGAAGCCTTCGGCACGGCCAGAACACGTGGCAGTGAGTGCCTTGGCTCATGCTCTGACAAGCAGAGGCATGAGGGAAAAAGAGAAGGACAAGGATGTGACGTGGCCAGCGGTTTTGCCAGGCTGGAGCTTCAGATTCTCGGCTTCGATGGGCAGCTCTGCAGGGTCCTGGCAGACGCTTGCCTCCAACGGCCCCCTCCCACTCTGACTACTCTGACTATGACGTTGCACTCGCCCGTGCCACGTGCCAGCCACGTGCCAGGAGCCTGCGTGGAGAGTCCGAGACTTGAAGGCGCATCGAAATCCTTCTTAGGGAGATGCATGCCTACATCCAGTTTGAACGTGTGCTGCGGATAATCATGATATCATAATAATTATGTATGCAGGGGCCTGCGGCATATTTACGGTTCGATGCCAAATGCAGGCAGTTATTCATTCGGCAACACATATCCTCCAGAGCGAACAGCGCCTGGTTTTCCGGCGACGTGGCAGCATTGCTTTAGCATTGCATCCAGGCCATCCAGGCTTTCGGATCACAACGCATGTAGTTCCAGGGCCTAGGATAGCCGAACTTTCAGGAGTCGGTGGCAAGTGCGAATCAGGGATTCGTTTGAATGTTCGCATCATCTTATGACAGCCGGACCCTCAAAGGGATCCCACACCTCGGCCTCGCTTCTGCTGTTATGTTGACGGCACCTTAATAAAGACTTCTCCTCTCAACGGCCCTGGAAAGGCCTGACTGAAGCATGCTGGCTATGCTTTTGCAGTATATGGCATCCTTCAGCACAGTGATGCGCACTGATCGGAGCAACCGAGGACGGAATTGCTTGATGATCGGGATCTGCTGCAGGGAGTCCTCTGCACCGACGAGATGGTGCTGCCATCGAGTGTGCTTTGCCAGCCCAAAATCATCCACAGAGTCCGTGCTAGCTGAAAGCAAGCGGCCTGAGGCAGAGAATGCACTTGAGCTTCACCTTGTGCGTTGTCCTCCTGTAGCAGACATCAAGCCGGCAGGACGTTTCATGCCGACAAGTCCCAGAGCTATTCTTTCTTCGGACAGTAAGCCGCTTGTTCTGCAGGACTTCAGCGAAACCGAGAAGACATGCTACAGGCCGTGCGCAACAACTGGCAGCAGCTAGGCGAGGCAGAGGCTGCTTGGAGGCGGGCGGTGCATCTTGTTGCTGATGTCTTTCAAAACAGCTGGAATCTGATCACATCTTCTGGCAGGCGAGATCGAGAAATTGTTCTAGCTGCAGTGTGCCAGGAGCAGAGCCTGCGGAGCCGTTAAGCTGGACTGTCTGATTGTCGGAGAGCTACGAAGCATCGGCGCGAGTCAGGACTGCATGGCCCTGCAGTTCGCATCAGAGGACTTGCGCGAAGACCCCGAGATTATTGTGGCAGCTACCTGGCCGCGGCTATAGAGTCACCATTCACGCGCTCCGTCCCGAGCCATAGCCGAGGCCCTGCGACAGTCGGGCACAGCCTTGGGATTTGTGCGCGGCCGCATCAAGGAAGATCCAGAGGTGCTCTCCATGGCCATCGGCTTCCTTGAGAGATTTGGAGATAGTGTGTCTTAAGCTCTCGCTACTGCTAGCCTACCCAACGTTCATACATGGACATCCTGTAATGAGGTTACTAGCACGGCCCACCATGAACATGTTCGTGAACATCGCATTGTGCGTACTCTGTTCAAGCACATGTGGGCAACGGGTGCTTGCGGACTTGCGGCTCGGCCAGAAGCAACATGGTGGACCTTCAAGTTGATCACCGGCAGAACGTCCCTAAATGCGGACCACGCGGACCGCCTGGGAAGTGCAGCTCGTCTGGCGGATACGACACTGAATGTGGCGGGCATGCGCTGTCCTCCACGGAGGCCTGTATTGTAGTCCGTGGTTGAGCAAGCCCCGCCGAAAAGCGCCAGATGCATGCATTCGAGCTGGAAGTGCCGGTGCCCTGCCCTGCTTCCTTCCAAAACACCTGGCCAAGTTGTGGCTTTTGCAAGGTGAGGTGTGAGCCTTCGCCCAGGTCATGCACACTACATCATCGGCTCAGTCCAAGTTGAGCTGATGGTGATGTCCTCAGACGTTCGCTTGATAGCGGAACGACAAGCGTATGCAACTGGGGAAGCATCTTGCCCGACAACCTTTTGCTATGCAGGTGCCGCGTACAGTGTGGTCATATGAGAGAGATGAATATGATGAAATCTGTGGGCTGCTAATGGTACAAGGCCCCCCAGCCTTCAGACACTCAACATCCATAAACCCTGAAATTTGGACATCCGCGACCAAGCTTTCAGTTGAGAGCCACAAACATCCATAAGCCATTCCCCACGGATCGCTGCAACTGCCTTTGCACCAACACAAAGGCTGGTCCAGGCGGGTCTCTCCTCTTCCGCCACTCCGGTGATCCGCACGGAAAGGCCTGGCATTATATGGCATTTAGTAGTCAAGCAGATGGAATACAAAGAGTCGAACGGCATACCACACAAAATTATTGACATACCTGTGTACGCACACAAATACAGGGACGCATACACGGCTTACATGATCTTAAATGCATGTCACATACACATGTACGTGTGCGCCTGTTGTGTTGATCTACGTGCGTGTGTATGTCGTGCATACACACAAGAAGTGTGATGCATTGGTATAACAGTATGAAAGGCGTGATGTTGTATCGGAAAGCGTAGCATGGAAAAATATCCGTAGCATAGTCTAGTTGTGAGAACAGTTAGTCACTTACAAAAATTACAAAAAACAGTCTGTTCTGGTCCTAGACAAGACGAGATACCGGGATCCATGACAGCCTCTTTTGCAACATAGTAGTTCTGTCGAGTACATAATGCAACGAAAAATAAACAGCAAAACACAACATAGGATAGCATATCATAATATCACATTACGAGGTCATATGTATATAATAATGACAATAATAATACTAGTAATAATCCCCTCATCCGTTTAATACGACCCCCTCCCCTCCAAATATCAAGAAGTATTTTGGGCCGTCAATGTCTTATATTAGGGGGTTTCGCCTGGTTTCAGGCTTCACTTTTCAGAGATTTTCCGAAATTCGTGGAAATACGAGTCTAGAATTTGAAATTCCCAGGCAAGGGCCGGCGTCTAATGAAAAGCACGGGATTCGGAATTCGAGGAACTCCCAGGCTAGGGCCAGTAATTGCTGTCTCGAATCCGGAACTCCCAGGCTAGGCAGGGGTGTGTGTATTGGCAGCGGTCATTCGCACCCCGCTGCCTAGCCTGGGAGTTCCTTATTCGAGGCAGCAATTACTGACTTATTATTTACTGGCCTCAGCCTGCGAATAGACCACCGCGTTCCAATTCTCCATCCATTCTAGACGGCTAAGCCCTGAAATTCCCACATTCGAACTCCCTCGGACGCCGCGTTCCCATTCTCCATGCCGGCCGTCCAAATTCTCCATGCGACCCTAGCCTGGTAGTTCCAAATCCGTGATGGCCATCCTACCTGACCCCTCCTTCAACATAATTCACTTTGGCCGGTGTTTTTTCATATTTAGGGAGATTTATGAAACGGATGAGGGGAACAATAATATCAGCAATATTTCAAACCATCACAACATGATCTAGCTGCAACATAGAGCTACAAGTAGGAAAGCAAATAGAATGTAGGCTGCTGATTGATGGCCCCACAAAAAGCAGCGGCAATTGTTATGCAACATAAGCAGAACCATCCCTAACAGGTTTAGGGGACATCTCGGTGATGGCAGTACTAGTCGTAGTGGCGTCGTTATGGGCAACGGCAACGCCGTAGTAGCAGTAATAAACAGCAGTAGCATTGGTATTGGTATCAGTACCAGCATTAGCACGAGTATTGGTATTAGCATTAGTATTGGTAGTAGTACCAGCAGCAGTACTAGTATTAGTATACAGTATTAGTACCCGTATTCGTATGAGTATTCGTATTGATGTTAGTATTAGTATTAACAGCAACAGCTGCTGACTCGGGTCTTGCTGTTCTTGGGTTCCGGGCCTCCGCCCGTTTGGGACGGCAGAGCTCCGTGTAACATTCACTCTTCTGTTTGTCAAGCGCCGCGGGCTTCCCGCGGCTAACCATTAGGAAAATTGATGGGCTCATACCCTTTCCCAGAGACTCCCACACCCCGTAATTAAGGAGTTTACCTTACATTGTCGTAGGGCTCCTATTATGATTGAAGGTATATTCCTTGATTAAGGGGTTTTGGAGTTTTTGGGCCGTTGATAAAGAAGTCCTTGCCTACAAGCGACTCTGGAGTCCTGCTGCTGCTGCTGCTGCTGCTTGAGCTTGGTTTTAGGGTCTAAGCGGCATGGTGCTCTGTTTTACACGCCTTACAATGCTGAACCCTATGCCTCACCTCTGTAGCGCGTTAGTGTAGACCCTAAAGACCTACTCTTTGGCTTAAGTCTAGAATTTAGACCTCAAGCACTAAGCCTGAAGCTTCCCGCTCACGCACGAAACACTAAAAACAGTGCTAGCATTGCACAGCTCTGTTTTCGGACGTTTTAACTATTCCGTACTGACGAAGTTTGGCTCCAGACTTTGCTAGTCGCAAGTCACCACTGAGATCATTCAGTTACAAGTATGTAACATGATGTCATCTGTTGTAATCCATCTGCATTTGTCTATCTGTCTGTTGGTCTATCTATCCATCCATCGGTCTGTCTATCATCTATCTATCTATTTGTCCATCTACCTGTTATATGTTGGTGTGCAGATGCATATTTGCACATCCACGGTACATGTACTTGATGTGTATCTTGAGACATGCACATGCATGATAGTTAAGCCTATCTCCGTAACACAGCCAAACGAAATTGTACCCCGAGCTCGAAGTCCTGAACTCGGCCAGGCAGAGCCGGTGATGTCCCTCTTTCATCATCAGGTGCAGTGCTGTTCCGCTCTGTTCGTGGTAAAGTGGTGTCAGATCAAGAGTCACAGCATGACCGTTAATGGTGCTGTGCATGCAAATGAGCCACAACAAGCAAAGGACAATGGCGCTGGCGGTGGACGGTTCGACTTTACAACGTAAACTCAGCCCGTGAGTGATTGAATCTAGAAGCTGGTGATGAAAGGCATTGCTTCGTCACAGCTTGTTTGTTTTTGTTAGTGCCGGGCCCTTTGTTCTTCGGCTGTGCAGGCGAGGCAGCACAAAGACACGGCCCATCCTCACCACCATTTTTGAGCGGGAAAGCTTGAAGTTAAGACAGCCTTGCGGCTGCAAGCGAGATGTGTCGGTGTAGTTTGTTGCATCTGGCCTGCTGAGCCCGAGTTTCGCAGCGAAAACCGCTGTGTTCAATTGGGCAGAGCAAGCCTTTCTGCTCTGCCGAAGAGTCCGCAGCGGTTGCAATCGTGGAAGCTCCGTTGCACTGCTGTTGCACAAGCTTTCTCCATCCTCCCTGTCTTTTGTGAGCACATTTTCATGTCTTGTGTTATGGCAGCTGGACATCTCTCAATGGGCAGGATCGGTTTGAGTCGGTGATGTTCAGCCTCTATGTCAACGGATTCGCTTTCTCCACGCTCGATGGGAGAGAGGCTGGCTTTCTTGCACGGCCTCATAACCCAGAGAATCCGAGTGGGGCTTGGGACAGGCATCGGTCTCACTGTCGCCATTTTCACTGATCCGGAATTGCCGGTTTCAGTCCTGTCCTTGGCAAAGCCCCCCGCAAGGGTAGACTCGGGGCTTCGGAAGTTCCGATCTCCTCAATACTGTGAAAGTTGAGGTCTGGCGAATGTTCCAGACTGAAGAGCTTCAAGGCCTGCTCAGTCAAGCTTTGGCCACTCCGGAAGGAACACAGAGGGGCTTCGGCCCCTCACCTCAGCGGCAAAGCCTGCGCCAGGTGTCGTTGCAAGAGCCAGATCCCTGCTGCTACTTCGCCGTGTGAAGGGCCGAGAACTGTTGTTCTGTGGAGATGACAGCAGACTTTGGGAATCTGACCGCGATCTGATCGTCCTTGAGCGCTGGAGTGAGACCTTGCTGACTTGAGACACTCCGTGTCGAGCAAGAGAAGCAGCCACTCAGGCGAAGCACGGAAGAGCGAGAAGCAGAGGAGGACCGCTGACGACCGCAACCCATTCTGCGTCATTTTGTGCTTGCCGTTGTTGTTGCTAGAGTAGTCAGTTCAAGCAGTTCTTACACTGCTGCCATGGTCGTCATCATTGCTGCAGTAGCATCTTTGTCTTGTTGCCAGTGGGGTGCTGCAGCCAGGGATTTTGCTCTTATCACCCCAGCGCACCTGTCTGCGCCATGACGCACACATCCTCTCCCAAAGCCAAAAGAGAGATTGACTGTTCATGGCAGAGGATGTTGAACAAGACAGCGGCTGGTTTCCTAGACCATGCAACTGTTGTTCTAGACAGCGCAGGGTACAGCTGCTTGTCTCCAGTTTTTAGGCTCGTCTGATCGGGTTGACCATAAGTTGTAGTACCTTGGACTCGCATACAAAGAGGCCGTCCTTTTTATGGCCGTCCGTTTTTTTGATGGGGTTTGGGGGATGCTTACTGCTGCATGTCCTCGCATTGGTGTAGTGAAGCTTGCCCACTGCCCGGGCAGTAGGAGCAGTTAGCGATTGCCGATTCTGTCTGGGGGTTACTGCCGCTGTGCCTGCTTTTCTGCCAACCTGGGCATCTGCCTTTCTACCTTTACTACTGTACTTGACACTCCTTGTTCATCTCTCGCCGGCTGTAGCTTGCCTTGATTTGAACCCAGTCGGTTGTTCTCGGTACATCGCTAGTTCATGCTCTCTCTAGCATCTGCACAACATACCTTGATGTAGCTCATCGAGGCACGACATGCAACCTATGCTGCACAGTATGCAAGCATTGTTGCAATGGATTGTGCAAACGTTGCGCCGCACCTCAGGCTAGGCGATGTACATGCGTGGCATAGTATGGAGTCAGTTTAGCGTGTTTGCTGCGTGTGAACAACCCACAGCCAGTACGGCCGTTAGTCGACTTGAGGACTCTGCCGTGTTCAGCTTGTTCAGCTACCTGCGCATTCCGCATGTTCTGCTTACACCTCTTGCGAGAATGGTGCTGCTGCGACTGACTTGGCTGGATCGTCCTACGGTTCCTCGAAATCCTAAGGATGCCTGTGGCGCTCATCCCATTGGTTTGCTAAGTGCGTGCTATCCAACTTCTTGGATCACAGCATGGGTCACGGTCAAAACCCCTGGCTATTGCCATTGCGCTTTTGCTCATGGATGGTTGAATCTTAAAGGAAGCATACCAGAACCGATACAACTGCACAGCTTCTATCATGCATATAGCTGTCTTCCTGTAGATTTCCCGCCGTCAGAGGAACCGCGGTGTTCCAATTGAGTATCTCGCCGCGGGAACCGTCTCACCGCCTGTCTGCCGTCAAAACTGCTTCGACACATTCGGACACACAGAGCACCCCAAAGGTGGAACGGCCATGCACGGATACTTGCAACTCCTTTGAACAACGCAGTCCCGCAGTGTCAGAACATCGATGCAGGGTTTCGGGATGCGGGGGCTTTCGAAGTCCCTCGGCCGTACCGGGCTCGGTTCCATACAACCTCAAAGCCATTAGCAGCCGTAGCCGTAAACGAAGCTCGGCCCACATGCAGAGTATGCAGCCCTCCAGCGCGACGGACAATCGAGACTTTTTGGTCGTTCGGGATCGTTTTGCTGGGCAATGCCTTGCTACGCTGCTCTAGTTCGAGGTTGGCGCTGTGCTGCTCCACTGCTTGCTGCTTGCTTTGGCACTCCATGCACTTTCTTGCTTGACTGGGCGAGCTTTCAGACTTTAAGTCGTGGCAGGAACGCTCCGAGTGGGTGTTGGGCCTGTCTCACACCATCCTTCTCATCATTGACTCACTGCTGTAACAGCCTCAGTGCCCCGCAACGGGTCGCCGTGCAGGGCAGATGTCTCTGAGTGCGTTGAGCATCCCTGTCGGCCCTTGGTGAAGCAGGCCAGTTGCGGAGCTGAGCTGTGATCCCGTGCCGGGATGTCCGCAGACCCAGCGCCGGCTCCTTGCGGGCTATCTCATCCACAGGCCCATGCCGCGACCATGACTCGCCTCGTTAGCAATTCCCTCCAACGACACATCCTATGAAAGCTTTGGCGTTTTGGTGGCAAGTGCCAGTGCGAGATCAATTGCCCTTTCTGGCTCCTTGCGCAGGGATGATGCAGAAGCCGTTTCCGTGGTGTACTGCGAGCTCCAAGCTCCCCTTGGGCCACGAGCGAGCACAACTGGCAAGATGTTGTCTGCTCACGCCAACTTTCTGCTTACGGTCGCTGCCCTTCTTGCTTTTGATCTGAACATTGATGCTCCTAAGGCCTCCACTGCTATGGTTCAAGTTGGGGGCAGCCTAGAAAGGGTCACACGAAGCTCCGGCCAGGCCTGGTGATGTACGAAAACGAGCTTTGCAAAGGTCGCGGTCTTGGGGCCAACAGCAAGAACTGCAGCCATAGGAATACCGACAGTACAGGTACTAGCCATGACACGGGCATTAAGAGCACCAGGGATTTATCTCAAGGTGGTTACCGAAAGGTCTTGTGAAGTTGTTGCATGCCTGGGTAGCTGAGGCACAATGATGGAAATAGCCATCTTCGAAACCTCGGCACCAGCCTTGACTCGGGTTTAGGAGAGATGCACCAGCACTTGCAGTCTCCGTCGAAAAGCGTCACACGTTCAGACGCACTCAGGTCTGCTGCGATGTGGTCGGCATCAACTGCAGCTGCTTCGTAGTGGAGGGCCAGCTTCCAAGTGTGTTGTCTCACCCTCTCAGTTACATTTCGGGAAAGCTGAAGATGCATGTTGTCCATCTCTTATGAGGCCACCATTTCGCGTGTCAGAGCTCGTCGGAGCGGAAGCTGTGGCTTCGAGCACTCAGCAATCTCAAGGCACTCTTTGCAGGGGAGAGGTGCATGCCAGAAACAAAAGATGTGTACGTCTATGGCTATGAATCTATGGCTATGAATAGCGGTTCACACCATCAGGGGTACTCCCACCACTGTTCAGCAAGAGAGTGGTGCCAGAAAGCCAACAGGTGAAGCTGCAGAACAAAGCGCCGGAGCCTTCTGCCGAGGAGCCAGGCTCCAAGATCACACAAGTACTTGCAGTCTCTTCGGTCAAGAGGTACGGTACACGCAATGTCCTGCACGGCTTCTGAGGCTCTTGCACTTCCGTTCCGCTATCCGCGAGAATATTGTGACATTGGAGGCCACTCAGGAGCCAAGGAGCCGGGACTGAAGCCGGCAGTGGAACCTGACGGAGCTCTTCGCTTCTCGCCGCCTGCAGGATCGCAAGGACCCCACTTCTGAAATCCCTGGAAAAGCCTGGACCTTGGAGTGTGCCACGGGCTAGATGCAGGGGCTGGCTGGTTCAGACAGAAGGATACAGAAAACGAGGCATTCATTTTGTTCTTCCCATTCATGTTTATTGAACTGGGGTTAAGATCCAGCGCCCCAGGAACCCCACGACCAACCCGGAATTCCGCCAGCCACAGAGGCTTATGCTGTCCTTGGTCCGGGCCAGGAAGTAGACCACTCAACTAGAATCTACTTCCGGAAGGCTATTTTCCGCTGTGAAAGAGCGTGAGGTGGCACACAGATTTCCAAGGGCTTCTCACTTCAAGTTCAGAGAACCGGGATTCCCTGGACTCCTCGGCACTTCAGTAAGATCTTCGCCGTGCTGAGGCCATCACGGTCTTTGCATTCCAGCCTGCACCCAAGTTGGCAATGCAATTTTCCGTAGGTTTTTCCAGTGTTGTCCAAGCAGTGCAATGCTCGGACTGATCCAACAAAACTCGACGCCAGTTGCAGCACCACCTGGGGTTCCCTCCTTGCCGGCCAGCACTGTGAGCAGAAGCAGCCTGTCAATACCCGGCAGAGGCAGTTCAAGCGTATTGTTCACATCTTCCCGGAAGGGTCAGCCTTGTAATGTCTGGGGCATTGTGCTGAGGAGACAAGCTTCAAGCAGGCTGCAACGGTGATGAAGACATACCGGAGGTGGCCGCCGACATGCTCCATGTTGCAATGAGTGAGACTCTTCTGGTTCTCGTTGCTACAGTGCTTCAAAACTTCAGTGGCCTGAGCAGGCCACCGGAGATGACGAGTTGTCCCAAACGAAGGCTGGCTATGGCAACGCCCCAAACAGCAACGGCCCGAAGCTTATCGGTCGGAGTCGATGTAGAGAAGACTAGCTGACTAGCTGCAAGCAGTGTTCGTGGCTTTCGTCCGCTTCAGAAGGCGGCGTTCAGGGGATGCCGAGCGCTGCCCGTGTTCCCACTTAAAGATTTTCGGCCTTGTCTGATTCCACTCATGACGGGCCCTCTCCGCGTCTTTCTACCATCTACTGACATCCTAAGTCAAGAGTAAGTTCAGATCAGAAAGAGACCTCAAAAAGGAGAAGACCCGTGAGGCCTTGCAGACCCGCGTTCTCTCTGTGCCGAGGTCGAAGCCATCCTGTGAGTTTGTAACATGAGATCAGCTCTTAGCTGGGTGCTTTTTTGAAAAAGCCCGAGAAAGTTTGGGCTGAGAGAAGCACCTCTGTTTCCAGTTCTAATGCAGACACTGCACGGGGCGCGAGATCCATCCGCATATCAAGCAGATCCGAATGCAGCTGTTTCGTAGTAGTAAGGTTTCGTCATTTGCGATGTTGGCTTGTCTGCTACGCCCTGCAGAGTCGAGTCTCCAAAGTCTCCGTCTCCGCGGTCTGCAGTCGCAGACGAGACAATGCCTTTGGACTTGCAACCTCTCGTCCATCTGCGATTCAAACGAAGTGTGGCTTTTGTGCACGTGGATGACAGACGAACCGAAGGATTGAATCCGACCAGTTGTAGCTAGACCCACACATAGCTGGAACACTTGAGAGGGATAGTGCGGTGCGCGTACAGGCCATTCAGACTTCCCAAGTTACCCCCAACAAACGCAGATTTGACCCAGATTCAGCCATTCGCTCGGCGCAATCCACCATGTCCATGCCGCTAAACACAGGTTCTGAACTTGCCAAACCCTGTACGCCTTAGGCCAAGGACCCCGCGACTCATCCACCCCCACATGCCCAATTCCCAAACCCGGCTGTGCAAGGGCATGATGAAACAGTGGGTGCGAAAAATGCAGCAGAATGGTGCATGGAGGGATGCTGTGACAAACCCTTGGTTGGAGGCGCAGCTAGATGCCACGCAACTGAATGCTAAGACAGTGCCTGACAGCCGGGTGCGGTGGGCTCCCCGTGTGTATGCTGATGGAAACCTTGAGCCCTCTGGAATCTGTTGGCAAATGTGATGCCACCTGCCATGTTTACACTCAGCAGCTAGCGCCTTGTCCGCAGTTTGAGCGAGGACGGCTGTGTCGTGCTTTCGCGTGCGCATCTCATGTGCTCGGCAGAGTCCTGACTGTCTCTGATATGTGACCGTACACTTTTCCAACCGTGGGTCGAGTGATGGAGAGTCGGAACAGAAAAAACACATTATTGAAGCCGTGTTGGTGGGAAGTGAGGTGTTGTTCTTTCGGAAGTCGTGATGCTTCGTGTGCGGGGTGAAAGAGCGGCACAAAGTTGCCTGATGATGCTTGTTACTTGTAGTACGCAGCCTGACGCCCATCACGTGTGCAGGTATGTATGTATGTATGTACATACAACAGTTCATAATGTTTGTTAAAATGTGTATACCTTTGCGGTGGTCACACAGTACCCAGAGAAAATGCATAGGATTGCTGGACCCAGAACCCTTAACTTCACATAAACATGCCATGGACACCTTGGACCCCAAACCTCTAAGTCTAAACCCCACGCCAAACCCCTAAAGCTCCCTAAAAAATAAACCCTAAGCCCCAAGCCTCTCTGAGCCTAGGACGCGTCAGACCCGAAGTCCTGTCCGGCATGGATGCTCAGCAACAAATGAGGCCTGGGTCGACGTTAATATGCGGTGGGCTCAGAAGCCCTCGGCCCGGGTTTTGGGAAATGGGGGCGTCTTGTGTGCTGAGAAGCCCCAGCCCAACCTTTGTGGGGTTTTGGAAACTAGGCAGGGATGTCTGGTGAACTGAGAAGTTCCCGCCCGACCTTTGTAGGGTTTTGGGAACTAGGGGCGGCTGGTGGGCTGAGAAGCCCCGGCCCAACGTTTGTGGGGTTTAGAACCCCCCCGCCCAACTTTTGTGGGGTTTTGGGAACTAGGTAGGGGCTGGTGAACTGAGAAGTTCCCGCCCAACCTTTGTAGGGTTTTGGGAACCAGGGGCGTCTGGTGGGCTGAGAAGCCCCGGCCCAACGTTTGTGGGGTTCTAGGGGCGTCTGGTGGGCTGAGAAGCCCCCGGCCCAACTTTTGTGGGGTTTTGGGAACTAGGTAGGGGTGTCTGGTGAACTGAGAAGTTCCCGCCCAACCTTTGTAGGGTTTTGGGAACCAGGGGTGTCTGGTGGACTGAGAAGCCCCGGGCGCAACGTTTGTGGCAACTAGGGGCGTCTGGTGGGCTGAGAGGTCCCCGGCCCAACGTTTGTGGGGTTTTGAGAACTAGGGGCGTCTGGTGGGCTGAGAAGCCCCCGGCCCAACGTTTGTGGGGTTTAGAACCCCCCGGCCCAACTTTTGTGGGGTTTTGGGAACTAGGTAGGGGTGTCTGGTGAACTGAGAAGTTCCCGCCCAACCTTTGTGGGGTTTTGGGAACTAGGGGCGGCTGGTGGGCTGAGAAGCCCCGGCCCAACGTTTGTGGGGTTTTGAGAACTAGGGGCGTCTGGTGGGCTGAGAAGCCCCTTCAGAAGCTCCCAGCCCAACGTAACGCAGCACAAACACTGCGTACGAATCTGCTTGAGGCCAGGTCACGAGGCTCAGGTTCTGCGGGCTGCAGTCGACAAGTTGCTGCCGTGCAGGCAAGGCGTAAGGGAGGCTCAGCTTCGCAGAAGGGTCTTAGCCAGGGTTGGAGCGGCCGGGGTCCACAAGCATCAAATGCATTCTGCGGAATTATAGGTTTCTGTAAGCTCCAGCCATGTCCGATAGTGAAGCCATGGAGTTAGAAGCTACCGTATGCAAGCTAAGAGCAAGCAGCCTGGAGAAGCTACTGTAAGAATCTCAGGGCTCATAATTTAATTTGGCGGTTTTCTGATTGGGGCAGTTCAAAGTTCTTTGGCCGGATGAGTCTTGGAACGCGATTTGCATGAAGCTAAATGAAGCCGCGGAGTTGCACCGTGACACGGCGAATAGCTCTGGATCCAGAAAAAAGACGGTTAGTGCAGTTAGTGTTGGTTCAGCAGCGCCACAGGCCAAGATTCTGCCGGCTCATATTATTTTTGAGTTGGAAGTTAAGTGGGACCTGCTTGTCTTGCAGCCCTTACAAAGGCAAAGAATCTGCAGTCCAATTGTGGGGCTCAAATTCTGAAGCTCAAAGGCACACCGCACATAGGTGATCGTAACGCCCAAAAAAATTTAGCCCCACACATTCTCAAGCAGTGATCTTGTCCAATACGTCGCTGTAGTAAACTTGGGGTTCGGGGCGTCTGGTGGGCTGGAAACCCTCCTCCCGACGGTAACTCGGGGCATCTGACGGCTGACAGGCCACCGTCCCAACCCTAATGGTAACTAGGGGCATCGCCTCCTGCCCGATCTTAATGTGGCAACTCGGGGCGTCCAGTGGGCTGAAAAGGCTGGAATGAAAAGCTCCCCAGGAGCGTCTGGTGGGCTGAAAAAGCACCCGGCACAAAGCTGAGGATGTTGGAAAACATGTTCTGGTTTTTGGCTGGGGTGGGCTTTGGTGAACCTTCATGCGAAGAGATGCATGGTATTGGGGCTTTTTTATTGCTCAACCCCGGAAGCACTAGCAGACTCTGGGACTCTAGCATGCCCTTCGTAAGAGACACATACACTTCGAGATATTGCCAGCTGCGCAAGACTCTTGCACGGGCAGAGCGAGTAACGTTGATGCATGGTAGTCGAATCCAGAAATGCAGCCAAATGTTGAACGAAGAGCACGTGCTAGTGGATGCATCGGGTTCGGGGTGTGAAAGCTTCATATAAGATGTCCACTTGCCGATGCTTGCAGAGCACGAACGGCACGGTCGTCATTGGCGCTGTGCTGTGTTTTCCATACGGGGCTGACGAAGACAGCAATACTTTTGGGGACAGGGCAAATTACTTCTCAAAGCACGCAGATGTGCTCCAGGCTGCATGCTTAGGCGTCAAGCCCTAGCACGGTACAGGACATGGCTTTGGCAGCGGACATGGAGAGCACTAGGAATGGAATCACATATGCTCATGCCATGTTGTTCTGGCGCAACAGCAACAACTCCGTATGACCATGTCGATGCAGTTCAGTAGGTAGCTCGTTCACAGGACGCCCAAGGTCGATTTCATTTCAGGATTCATAAGTGCAATCGAAGTTACATGCTACACCACATGAACGACAGCTCAAAGAGAGCGTGTCACAGGCATAGCATCCATTGTGCAAACTTGCAGCCATGCACTGGGATCATGTGACTTGGGTGCATTGCTCTTCGACGCTACAAGATGGTAGCTCTGCCGCCGCTATCAGCAAAATGAAAGGAGCAGTGCCATGTCACGGCAAAGCAATTGATGCATGACTTGTCTTGAAGGCCACATTCGCGCAAGAGCTGCATTCCTCCAAAGACCAGAGCTGAGATCAATTCGCCTCGTCAGCCACAGAAGCTATCAGAAGCTTGTATCATTTGGTAGAATGCTGCGTGTGTCGCGTTTTTACAGCTCCTTACGCCGTGATTTCCTCGTATCTTCGGTTGTTCCTTGAAGCGGCCTGAGGTCAGCAAAGACTATAAGAGAGTGAAGGCACTCCTGTCGAGCGCAGTGACCTGAGCCCATGTGGTGGCTTCCAGGCATGCCCCAGGAACACTCTTGAATCAATGGTTAAAGCAATGGTTAAAGCTTGCTTCTCCGTGCAACTGAAAGATACGAAACGTTCTGAAGTTGCCAGAGCAACCTCCACAATCGGAGGGGCTGCCGCGTGTCCAACTGCGACTGATTGCTCGAAACATTTGGTTGTACATGCGCGCGGAGGCTTTGGGGTTTAGGATCGGCTGTAGCTGTGCCCCTTAAACTCCGACCCTTGTGCCGAAAGCATGCCTGCTACTCTACTAGTGGGCTCTGACAAATACCTGAGGGTCGACAGGGAATTCACAGCCTACGGCTGAGTCAACCTAATCTTCGAAGTCTTCCGGCCTTCCCACGGCTCTTGCTGTGTTTCTTCTTTCGCGTGTGGTTTGTAGAACCGTCCTTCGTTTTTGTCCCGATCATGGCGATACAAGGCATGGCCACACAATGTGCAGCAATGAGGTGGCTGAAGACAACTATTGGCGGCGGGAGCATTTTGGTCGAATACCCCGGACGATTCCTGTGAGTGCGAGACCTGGCGCACTGCAATCGGACCGCTAGGACCTGGACCTGCCATGACTTGCACTGCAAGTCAAAGCTGAATTTCGTATCTTGAGTGAGCAGCAAACAGTGCTCATGAGGCTACCATGAAGCTGGCGAAAAGCCAGAATCCAAGCAAGGGTTCATCCATCCAGCCATGATGTGCAGCGGCATGCATTCTCGTAGGGCCTGCTGGCTTGCAGTAGCTTGATCAACAGAGAGGTTAGTGCAGGCAGGAATCGATCGACTCTTCAGGTTCAGGCCGAGATCGGTGCCGCTTCCTGTGATCTCATTTTCCAGGCGGGTTGTGATAATCACGTGGCTGAACATATCGATTGCTCATGTCTTGGTGATCATGTCTATGATTGAAAACTATAACATCAGATCTACCGCGGCACTGCAGAGAACACCCACAAACACAGACATCAATCATCACCCGTATCATGTGCGGATATCCTCAAACTCCGCCCCCCCNCCCCCCCCCCCCCCCCCCCGGCCCGCAGTTTCATGCCAGGTTCCCATTAGCAGACGCTTGCCAGGATGGACACGGCGGATGCACTTCTAGCGCTGGGAAGGCGTGGTCGGAAGGCGAAGGTCTCGGAGGTCTCGGTGCCTTCCGGTGAGACTTACTTAGGGCAGATGTGCCAATGCTGCAAGTGACTAAGTCTTATGACTACCTCTGGCAGAATAGACGGCTTGCCGGGTTCTTGTGAGCCCTTTTTACTCGTTGCAGAGCAGAAAGCTACTGTTGAAGCAAACACCTTACACCTAACGCAGACCCCATGTGCTGTGCGGTTTTCCAATCGCATTGCCATTCGTTCGTCGTTCTTCGTCGGTGTCGTACGGGCGAAATCCAGCAACTACGAATCATCCTCAACTCGAGAAGGTATGTCTTACCGTATTACCGGACTCTTCGAAAACTTGAGCTCGCTGTTGCTTTACAGAAACAGACCCGTCCCGTGACTCTGAGGTTTGTGCACTAAACTTCGCAAATGGCAAGGACGCAGGCGCGACTTGACGCACACAGTCCTGGCTGTGTCGATTGCATCCAATCGTCTGGAAATCCCTGCTCTGTATTTGTTCGACCTCGCATCTAGAAAATTCTGCGTCTTGTGAGCACCTTCTGCAGGAAAATCTTGGATGAGAGCATGGGCAGACTTGCCACAAGTGCGCAGACGCCCGTGTCGCAGTTGCCTACAGGTGGAGGCTACAAGAATGGGGCCTCCGCACAGGAAGAGGATCTTTGCAGGCCCTTGCCTCGGAGAATATCAAGTGGAGCTTTAGCAGTAAACTTTAGCAACTTTAGCATCAAAGCTGTCTGACTATGTTTCTGCGACTGTCTGAATTACTGGTTCTTGATTTCGTTCATACCGACACTCGTACATGCATTCACACAGCGGCTTGCTGGTTTGTGGTGACTTGATTGGTGGCTTGCTCGCTGCTTTGCACCTCTATTAAGCATCTGCGTGCTTCTGACTGGAGTCGGCTGATACAATCCATTAGTTTGCGAGTTGGCCTGTGGAGACAAATCTAGCCAAGCTGTTTACAATGGCAGATGATGACCAGGGGTGCCAACAGACCTAGCTATCTCGGAGCAATAATTAAATAGTTGGACACTTCGCCTCAGCATGTTGAATGCTGTGCAGGCGTTTATCAGTGCTTGCACGTTACAGTCGTGTGCGCGAAAGGGTGCCAGCAGTGTCGGAGTTTGTAAGTGACAGTTAGTTAAAGGTCTTGGCAGTTGCATGCTCTTGACACCTGCTTGCTCAGCATGTAATGTAACCACTCATCCGCTATGCGACCTCCATCGATGTAGCTGCCCAGCTACTTTTCGCCTGTCCACGTCGTCATTCGGGGTACCGACAGACATACACATTCATTGACATTCATTGTCAGTGTGCAATTGCTGCGTGCATGGATGAACCTGTTGTATCAGCGTGTTGTTTTGCCATTGTGTTGATGTGCTGTTTGTCCTCTTCGGCATGTTGTTGCGTCGTTGCTTCTGCTGCCTGCTAGTCCAGGCCCGTTTTGTTTCCTCGTTTCTATCTTTTTCCACAGGAGTTCACTGTCTTCGTGTTTACACTTTGCAGCCAAGGGCCTTAGCTGCTTGCGGCGAATCGCCAGGCGAATACCGCTGCTGTACTCTTCCCTGCTCGGTGCGAAGAAAGAGGGCTGCAGCCTGAGATGACCTGAATTTCCAATTACAAAACAAGTCCGGACATCCTGCGGAGACAGAGTGCTCACAATGCTAATGCTGTTCACCGTACTTCGAAGGCCAGTAGGACTTGTAATGCTCGTACTGTACTGTAGCCAGTAGTGCCCAAACTTCCATTTTCTTGTCGTGCCGTCAGTCCGAGCAAGTAGTAACTGTACGTGCACCGTTGTCTACCTTGCGTGGGTGTGTGTGTGTGTCATGCGACTATTGCGGGCAGCGCCAATACATGAACAAGGACAGGCAATGATGGTGAAAACAAGCAGCTGAGATGCATCGTCTCAGAGTACTGTTGGAGCCACGGACATACCTGGAGCTCGGTACGGAACACGTTCGCCAAAAGGTGCTGCGGGGGGCTTGAGAGGGCTTTGTACTTCGCGCGAGCTTGACGTTTCAAACAGAGGAAGGGTTCCAGTTTTGGCTCAGTGTTTGATCATGTTGAGCTGTGCGTACTCTGGCTCATGGGATGGCCACTCTGATGGTTGCATCACAATAGTATCGCAATCATGGAAACGTTTGAGGACTGGTTGCCGGCACTGCCCCCCTTATGTCATCAGCTCACTGAATTCCTCACAGGTAAAGGTTCATCGCCGGCCTCCATGCCTCCGCCTGCCGAGGGCTCTACCCCTTCGGTCCTCCGACATGCCCGTCTACGGGCCAGCCAGAGTGAAGCCGCCAAGATTCTGGCAGACCTGTGAGGGACGGCACAGAAGGGTGATATGTTGGAGCCAGGAAGTTTCGAGACGTGCTCTATACAACGAACCTCGTTGTCGGCAGAGCGAGTCAGGAGGAAGGGCTTGCTTCTCAGCCTCCACCAAGTCTGACGGCTTGAGGTAGCACTGATTCGCAGTGTGCACCCTTCTTGACTTCTTGAGGTATCGGATCTTGCACCGGGATGAGCAAGCCACTGTGCCAGAATCTTACTCGATGTGGGTGTGCAGGCTTGCAGTCTCTGAAACTATGTAGATGCAGGACTGAGCATCGCGGCAGCTGCTGCAGCATTCAACTACTGAGGTCACTAGTTGCGGCCGCAGCTCCCAACCTCAAATTCGGCAGTGATGCTGCTCGGAACGCAGATACGACAATGCCCCCTCAAGTATGCTATGCTACCTACGAAAGTTTCATTTGCAGCAAGGTTCCCGTAGCTGCAGCAGCGGCAGCAGTCTCGGAACATGTCGAAATTTCGTATTGTGCGCGGACGATCGCATGGCAGCATCACCATCCGGGATCTGTGCGAGGATCCAAGAGCTCATTTGCTCCCGCAGTCGCGGGGCCCTTCTGAGCTCTGACAGAAGCCAATACTGCTCACAGCTGCATTGCAATCGACCATACTCTTACTCTTTACCACCGCTGGCCTTCGAAGCTGCATTTGGACACGCTCTTGCACTTTACATTTGGCATTCGCTCTCCCGAGCATAGTCCTGCCGACTTCCTCCAACTCCAATCTCCTCATCCCAGTGTGGAAGAGCCCGCCTCGGCGCGTTTCAGCCCTGCCAAGTCCCGCCGTGCTGGCTCTTCTCATTCGCTGCCGCTAGTGCCGAAAAAGTGTACCCACAGCGTGGTCTTTGTCTTTATTTTTTCAGGCAGCACAGTCCAATGTGGCTTAACGCCCCGTGCCTTCGAAATTCACAGACATGTAAATGTCTGTGTGACATGCGAGACATGACCAACGTGCGTTTATCGGGTGCTTTTGGATCTGCCAAGGTCAACGACGCACAACTGATCTATCAGACGATGGTGAATATCTTCAGAGCACCTCAAGTGTGGGAGCCAGGCCAGATCAGGGAATGCTGCTCAGCTGGACATGTCCGAAAGTCATGATGCCAAGTGAAAGGCATCAACACTCTGATTCTGGGTGCGTGGGGCTGTGGAGCTTTTGGCCAAGTGCCCAGAAACCCTGCTTGCTCGGCTTGCGCGCGGACAAGGTAGTGCCTATATGTGGACATATTGGACTGAAGTAACTTAGATGCGGAACTGCGGCCCTCGTCGAGCGATGTGCAACGCAGATTCTGCTTGTGATGCAGCTGCACTGGCCAAGTGAAGATGCTTCTCATGTAAGTGCACGTCAGCTTTTAACAGGCAGTGTCAACCTGCCCCCCTGCCGACTGCGGGCGAAAGTGGTAGATTAGCAGATACACATAGGGATGCTTTCTCAATGCTAAAACTAGCACTACTAGAATGCTAGGATGAGTGTTCTTCACACACACACAAACCGCCGCCCCAGAAACAACTGCAGATTCCGGATGAAAAGGTGCCGCATCAATTTGTGTCCACGTTCAGGCTGAGCTTCCTTCCAAGGGTTGCAAGATAGATCTCTCTACTTTTTGGAACTGCCCTGTTCCAAACTCAAACCTGTGCAAGAGATTAGAGAGCTTCAGCCGTGGCACTTTCGGAGCCACATCCTGTGCTCGTGTCCTCTGAGGTGGAGACCCCTCCAGGATGGCTGACTTCTTTTTGCAAGCGCTCCTTAGCTTGAGAAGAAGAATGCAGAATGAGAGCCACTCCCATGCGCTCTCTCATCTCGGCCCAGGCTGCTAAAAGATGGCTGTGGACAGCGCTGCTGGCCTGTCAAGAGGGTTTCGCCAGTGTCCGGAGAGTACTCGTTTCCGTTGCCGACACCATCATCTGATTATGGCAGGGGCTACGAGGAGGTGCACTTCGCCATTCCGCAGTTCACTCCCGAAGATCCAAATTACGCAGCGCACCAAGAGTTGGGTTCAAACGCACTTTGGGAGGGTCGGCACAGCTCTGTTGTTCTGTCACTACTTGTGAGTGCTACAAACAGGCCCTCCGAATTCCGCATTATCGAAACTGGCCTGTTTAATTGCCGCACTTTGCTCGTGATAGACAATAGACTTGCTTGTGAAAGCTCGAGATAAGCGTCGACTTCGGCTGGAGAAGACTCCAGCATGTAAACTTGCGCTTGTTCGTCGCTGGCCTCTTTAGGCTGAAGCGTTTGTATTTAGTAGAGCTGGGAAACCATCATCCCGCTCTAGCAGACCTGGTCATGGCAAGTGCAGGGCCACGCTTCGCAGCGCTGAGCAACATGCGCAGCCCATGCAAGCCGGAGGCAGCTGGGTTCACCTCTCAGGAGCATGGTATCCACAGTGTCCACAACGAGCCGACACGACTGGCATCTCGCCACTCTTTCTTGTCTACGACGTGTCCCGATGAGGAGTCTTTGGCCGCTGGAATAAGCTTTCCGCCAAACCGCTTGCTCCATAACCAACACGTTCTTCACATGGACCAGCTACTTGAGGACCCCCAGAGGTTCTGCATCAATGAATCAGCTACTGTTCAGCTAGCTTCAATGACAAATCGGGGTAACTGTTCGAAGTTGGTCTTGCTTCTGCCGGTGGCTAGAACATGGAGACGGGTGTTGGTATTTTTGCTGTCGGTGCTTTTGTGCTGCTCGGTTCGGCAGCTGAAGCCCGGCCAACTAGCAACTGAGTTAACGGCCCTAAACCCTAAACCCGTCCGGGCAGAAACAAAAACAAAACACACACCCGCATCCACAGAGAAAAGAAAAACACCCCCGTCGAAAAACAGCGCGTTGGTGTTTGCTGTTGGCGCTTTTCTGCCGTTGCTGCGGGGTGTTGTTGTCACAGCATGAAAGCCATACCCTCCCACTCCCGCAGCAACAGCAAACGACACGCACAGAGGCACACACCCGCAGCTACGGCAAAACAAGGAAAGCACTCTTACCCTAGAGCATAGCAGGTCAGGTAGGCGGTCGCCAACTCGTCGAGAATGCTAGGGCTTTGTGGAATCCAGGAAGCAACGAACAATCTTGCGACCCACGGGACGCAGGTTAGTTCTTCTTTAGCTTGACGTCTGCTTGTATACACCTGGGTCACATGCCGTCGCTTCAAGTCATGGATCTTGCAAACATCCCGGAGGAAAGGCCGTTTTGATTCGTTGTGTCCAAGATATGGCTAGTCGATGCTAGTCTGCTTTTGCCTGGACATTGATGTTCAATGGGGAACTACAGAGATGATTCATGTAAGTTTGCCGGAATAGCTCTGTACAGAACGTAGCACCGAACGTGTGTTGATCTTGTTGAGGACATCTCGCATGCTCCACACAGGCTCAACACCGAGGTGGCCTATCGTCGGCGGGATGCGTTCGATCAGGACAGACGGACCGATGCCATCAAGACCTTCATGAAGAAGTTGTGGTGAATCCCCTGAAGGTCTGCAGGCCTAATCAAGGACCAGAGTGCATAAATCCACTGTTGTACAGCACGATCTTGGGCGGTCCACCGAACTCCTTTTTGCTGCAGTGGTCATGGGGATCATGAGCAGTCCAGCAGAGGTCGCCTTGCCGCCTGTTGCCTGGAGGGCAGCAGGTGTGCGATGTGAAAATCCTCTAAGACTGCACCGAGACTCTTGACCTTCGGGTCGGGCTAAGACTCGCTTGCGTTGTATTGAAATCCAGTGGACCATGTTCCGTCCTTGAAGGCATCCGATTTTTAGTTGCCAGTGACCAGCCACTGACGATGAAGCTGCGTCCCGTAGAGTCTTTATCTACGTCTGGCACTTTTCGACCTTTTGACCGGCTTTTCCTGGACGGGAGGGCTGGAGGGGTGTGCAAGGACAACCAAACGGTGCTCAGAAGATCAGCCCTCCCTGCCAGCCGACAGTTCCGTGGGCTCACGCCCCTACCGTCATTTTGCGAGGTTTAAGCTCAGGTACATCCTTTGAAGCTGTTTTTGATAATTTTTATTTTGTTCGCACTTACTAGCAGCAAGTGCCTCAAGACTGCTTCGGGCAATACTTCGGCACTAGCTGGGCAGTCCCGCATGTGTGGTTCCTACACTTCTCCGCTTTGTGAGGAGACACCCCACGACCCCACACGAGCAATAAGCGTGACACTTTCGCCAGAAAGTGCTGTAGGCCTGGAGGTTGTCGCATATGCCGGTAAGTCTTGAGACATGGCCGGAAAGATGACTGAATAAGCGCATGGCTTCGAAGATCTTCACGGAGTGCGATCTATCGTCGGATGTGCTCACGACATACGAGCTGCACTTTGGGAGTCTGCTCGTTTAGGGGGAGCCTCGAGCTCTTGCACCTGAAAAGAAGTTCCGGCTGCGGTTCTGCCAGTGATAGTAATGCCAGTGATAGTAATGACGCGTGCAGCGTGCAAGAAGGTGCAAGAACAAGACCCTTGCTAGCGCCAGTACTGAAGCGTCTTCGCCATAATCGCCATGATCATGACTATCATCCCGCTCCTTAAGTTAAGCATCCTCGAAGCACTGTTTTCAGTGAGTACTACTCGTACTTGCAGCAGCATGTTTCAAGTGCCAGTCGGACATCTATCAGTCACTACCGGTCACCAGTCTGATCGTCGTCGTCTACTCAGCGGTATCAGCAGCAGTGGCAGCAAGCGGTAGTAGTAGTTGTGGTGGTGGCGGTGGTCTTACCACAGCTACTAGTTTCAGTAGCTGTGGTAGGAGTCGACGTCGTGATGGTGATTTGTGATTGGTGATTGGTGGTGGTTTTTGTGGCGGCGGTGGCGGTCGTGGCGGTGAGGGTGGTGGTAGTGTGATCACTGTTGCTACAGCTCCTGTGGCTAATCACTGACATGGGGTGCCGTTAGCAGGAGTTTTGCGTTGGGAAGAACAACACGATGCTTGATTTCTTCTTGAATCTGAGGCCGTCTTTCGAATTGCCGGCGTGTTTGCGCCGAAACTTCATTCTGGTTATCGTCGGAAGAAGTGAGTGTTCGTGAGATTGGCTGGATGGGTATCCGATGTTTATGGCGAGTGTCGCACTGCAATGTCTTAGGACTGTACGGGTGCACCCATCACGACAGGCAAAGTTTTTCAGGAGAAGATCGATGTAAAGGACTACGACTGAGCCCTGCTCTTGTTCTCGGGCGCGGCCGACGTCATAGGTTTAGGGCTTAGCTTCTTTGTGCTCGTTGATGGTCACAGCACGGATGCAAGGTTGCCCAGCAAGTACCTCGGAGCGAGTCTGCAAGTCAGACCGCCTGTGCGCAACGGGCCGCGTCTGTAAAAACTGTGTCCGGGCTGCATCTGATTGTCATCTGTCCGCTGAACTATGGTTTGCAGCATCAACCGCAACCTATGACACTTTTATCACATGGATGAAGGTGTTGACATTTCGATCAACAGGGCTGTTGTGCAGGCTTCTCTATGCTCCAGCCCGTGCAGACAGGCATTTCGGAGAAGGGAACATCATTGACCCATGGCTGCCTCGCCGTCGTCTTGGCTCCACAACAACTGCAGACACACGGACACACGGACAGACACATATACACACACACACCGACACACGCACACATAGACAGACAGACTCTTACCCACACACGTGGACCAACCAACGCACAAAACCAGACAAGCGATGCCATGTGCAAACCACAATTGATTTGGTCGCAGTTGCTTCAGCCGTGCACAGTATTCTCCTCGCATATTCCACGCAACGACCCTACTGCATGTTGAGTATTTTCCGAATACTTTCATTTCTCGGCCAACCAACATGCGGCAGTAGGTACATGCAGGTACGGCCTTCAGGCCGGATCAGGTTAGTTTCACACCAACCAACGTGAAAGTATCTGAGCTGAATATCTGTACTCAGGTCACCTATGCAGCAAGCAGAACTTTGCACAGAACATTACGAGCACAGCTGACTGGCGATGCGAGAATGAAAGGGTATCGGGAAATGGAGGACCTTATGTGCTCGTTTGGTTTTTTAATTGTGCGTGTGTGCGTGTTTTTTTCGGTGTGTGTGTGTGTGTGTCTGCTCGACCGTCCGTGGCCGCGCATTGTCGACACTGAACAGACGTACTGGTGACGTACTCAATCAGCACTTGCACAGTGAAAGATGTCTCCACCATCCCGTGGAGCCTGTTCTGAGCTTCAGATTTAATCTTAACCTGGCCCAAACCTCAGTTGAAGCTCGTTATAGAACGTCTTTGGCCCCCGAGATCCCTAATCCATCCAGGATCGGGTGGCACTGCCCGGCGGCAACGGCTTGCTGGACCTGCGAAAGTGCCGCGGCTGCAAGCGGTCTCCCTGATCGCATTGAAGTTGAATCTGGAGACCGTTGCTCTGGGGCACTCAAGTGCTTGCGAAACCGATTAGATGCAACGCCGGGGCTGCACACGAGCAGTCCGCATGGGCGATATGCCATGATTCTTGAAGACAGCTGCTTCGCTCCAACGCAGCAACCTTGCACGTTTTCGGAGTCCTCCTCCTGTCTGACGGCTGCACTGCCAACACTTGATGAGATGCACCAGTCGTGATGATGGGATGCAGAAGTCGACTTTCTGTTTGCTGGGTCGTGGGGGCTACATCATCTCGATCTTCTAGCCTACTACTACTACTACTCCTACTACTACTACTACTACTGCTGTAGCCTCTACTGAAGTTACTGTTACGACTGCTGTGACTGCTGTTACTACAATCGAACATTGTTTGTTTGCAGCGACCAAGGCATTCGGAGTATCAACAGCATGCAGTTTGGTGAAAGCGGTAACAATCAGATAATGCAGATAATGCTCGCGAGATGCTGGTTTTCCCAGGAGCAGCCTGGAGGAGCTACAGCTGGCAAGGATTTACACACGCAACAGAACAGAGGCAACTGGGTGCTTCGTTGCATGCAAGTTAAGAGGACACCTCAAGTGTTTAGAGTTCATGATTCACGAGTGGTGCCCCATCTTGTTCCCGGCAGACTGCCAGTCTTTGTAAGAGCTTTCCACATTGACCTTGGGTGAATCCGTTTCAGCGGCTGTCCGGGCTTGACACATCCCCGGCCCAATTTATCCGGTTCTTGTGCACGAGGAAGCCATTGTTGAAATTCAGGCCTTGCACTGGGAATGATGCTTGAGAGCGCAGATGAATTGGACTGACTGTCTGAGGAATCAAAGCTTCCGTCACCTGCATTAGCAGTCTGTGAGAACCTAAGTGTTCCAACGCACACCAAGCATAATCGTCGGGTTGCTCTGTGGATCCTTGCTCTCGTATATAATGCCTTCAGCCTGTGTCTTTCGAGGCTACAGCTACTGTATGCCACAGATCATTGAAAGCTGAGACAAAGGTGAAGTCTCCGTCAACAACCGCACAACATCACAGGAACTAACTCTTAGTTGAAAGATGCAAGCTGGCCAGGTGGCATTGGCGCAAGGCTATCTCAGCGAGGAGGAGTGTGGGCTTTGCCTGGCGCAGGTCACAGCGGTAGTGACATGCATAGAAAAAGGTATCTATAATGAGGAACAAAATGAGAACGGGGAGTGCACGTGGTATAAGCATAGTAGGTAGGACAGCAGTTGAAGCAGCACGAGTGGCTGCATGGATCCGACGAACCGTCGGGGACACTGCACAAGCAGCAAGGCAGTGTCATCCGCGATGCAGCTGGGAAGCTGCAATATTCATCAAAAGGCAAAGCTGGAAAAATCAACCACAAACAGCAGCAGTAAAACAAGTCGGAATCATAGGGGCATTTAACATCACCCTCAGCCCCATTGTCATCCGTCTCATCATTGTCATGACAAAAACATGGCATCTGTTCTGAGTGAGTGTTAACTATTGCAGCTGTCAGGTAGATGCACGACCGGGCAGACACATCTGTGCATCCATGCAGACTTATGCGGGCGCAAGTATGCACGCATGTCTTTAAGCAGGTGCATGTTTGCCTATGTGCAAAGGTATGCGGATCACATGTTCTGTTGTACGCATGCATGTATGTATATGTGTTTGCTTACAATTAAAGATGCGCTTATCTGTCAACATTGTTTCATGTTCGGTTTGGTATACAGATGTGAATATGCATGTGAATTACGACATGTATATATGCATATATAATATATACAGATATTTGCACACTATGTCTGCCTTTGAACTTTGTGCATGCATATGGCTTTAAACTCGCGTAGGGGGTTTATAGCGACGGCTTCTGGGGCTGGATTCTAGATTCGTGCGAAGACACCTCCAGGATGATTCTGATGCTGATGAGGTTGACGGCAAGTTGTACACAGCATCCCAACAGCAAATTCATTCGCAGAGAGATCTCTGTTTGCCATGCTTTTGATGGGAATTGCTTTGTTGATAAGCGCTGTGCCAAGGAGAAGTACTACCACGACAATGGCAACCCCAAGTGCTCGAACCTCCTGAGAAACCCAGATTTAGTCGCAGTCGCGCAGGAAAAGCCGATATTGACATGTCATGGTCGCAGCTTCTCCCGTTCCTGCTCCAGGTACTTTCGAACTTACCTCCGACTCCCTCCGACGGTCACACAGCAGGGAGCTGTGCTGACTTGTGGAGTTTCTATCTCAAACAAAGGTTCGCATGCCAGTAGTCGCACAGTTCGGACAGCAAAGCCTCGAATCTAGTGAGTGGTTTAGCAGCAGTGCACGCGACCTCCATGCACAGCCATGTAGACGTCACAAGCCAAAGAGCACCCGACACATGAGGCCAAGCAGTTTCAGCTCGTTCGTTTGCACAGCTGTCCCGCTAGAACTGAATTGCAGCAAGCACGATAAGCCCTTTGAGTCGTGGCAACAACGAGGCTACTTCTGACCATAGCAGCAGTAGTATTGGTCGGTGTACTATTGTAGTACTCAGGCTTCAAACGGCGGTAGCCTCACTCACATTGAGAATATGGAAACTACTTGGGTCCGAGCACATACTATCCATACATAAAAGTGCAACGAAACCTAAGCTTTAGTACGATTTCGAGAAAGGACAATTTTGTTGCGAATTGCGGAATCGACTAGACTACCCTCGTCCAAGATATTTGCTAGAATTGTTGTTGTAGTGAGCATCACCATCATCTTCATCGTTATCATCTCCGTCACCATATCCTTGTGCATTCTGCTGTGCAAGGAGGCAAAACACGGCGTGAGCACTTGTGACGGTGCGTATTGTTCCAAACACGTCAATCATCCTTCTGCAGCATGTTGTATAAAGTGGCAACAGCACTGTAAATACCAGTATTTTGGGAATGGTCGCCGTCAAAAATGTCGTCGTTATCTCCACACCCTGCACCCCTACCCCACCCTTTTGCTGTGGTATCACTTCCCCAAACATTGCGGCACATGCCATGGGGTTCTACTGCTCGGAGTAGTTTGTCAGTGTGTGAGCGTGGCGAGCGTGGAAAAGAGTTTGGGCGTGCCCTGGTTTGTCTTGCGGTCTCCGGGTGGTGTTTTGCTGTTGGTGGGGGTCTCCTTGTGTTCCTGGCGGTCTCTGGTGGTTTGTTTGTGGTCTCCTCCTGTTGCGGTCTCCTCGTGGTCTCGCTCGTCATGGTCGTCGTGGTGCTTCTTCCCTGTTTGGGGATCTGCACTGGCACAATCCCGTAGCAAGTGTTATACCAGTCTATATAAACATTGCTCACGTTACTGCCTGGCGTTGAGCGGATTCTCCAAGGCGGGCATGTGAGAGGGTGGTTGAAGAGAAGCACTTCGACGTGGACGGTCCTCCTGCCTGGATGCTTGCAATTGCATAAGCCAGGCCGCTGCATGTGCAAGGCAGAAAGGGAGAGGGTGTTCACGCAGCTTGCCCAGGGCACAGGTGACGTGTAGAGTGACTGGAGTTGCACTCCGCCCACTGTTAAACACTAGGTATCGATTTGGGAGGATGTTTAACTTCCCTTATTGTTTAATATAGAGCCCTGATTAACAATTTTGGGGAGCCTTGAAATCGACACCTGGTACTTGCATGTCTTACATGTAGGTACTCCTGCATATGCCTTCTGATGAAATAACTGTGGTTTGCACTGGCTTCTACCTGTCATGATTCTAGATACGTGCAGCATTGGCAATCGAAGCTTCAGATTGTTTTAGTACAATGGCAGGTGTATGCCGTCTCGATGTGCACTTTGCTCTGGGACAGGCCATGCATAAGAACGGCTTGCACTTGTGTTGTGTGGAAGACAGGGAACATGCATTCCAGAAATTGAACCGATGTTGTATGGAATATCGTGCCGTGATCTGCTGTCGCTGGTTTAGCTCAATGTCAACCTGCCACCTGCCAGCCCTTCCTGAGCCGCAAGCACTTCTACCCAAATCAGCGGATGAAGTCAGAAAAACTGCTGCTTGGCAGATCTCTTCTAGTTGAGCCCTGCGATAGCGACCTCCCATGTTTGGGTGGCAAAGCCCATCCTAGGTTCTTTGTGGAGGACGAGCGGACGATGCAAGCCAGAAAGGCTTTGCCCTGCATGGTTTCGAGGTCTCAACACCTACAGTGTCGGTACGGCTGTGATCCAAGTTGCCTGCCAGCAGCTTCTGTGCCAAACCCCTGGAGCCTTTGACAGCGAAAGTGCGTGAAGTCAGGGGCAAGGAGCTCTTGCAGCTCTGGCATGACAGGCTGGGCACTGGAGGGAGTACTACGAAGGAGGACAAATCAAGTCCGAAATTCAGCGTGGCACCAAGAGTCAGCGTGCAAGAATGACGCTGTGCAGCAAGCGGTACTAGCTGAGCGGTCAGCTCGTCCCAGGTACGACGAGCACGGAGTTCGAAACGGGTTCTGCAAAAGGCAAGCTTAGCCGGGCAGAATCTGGCCTATATGCCTTCAAGATGATTTGCTCATTCCCACAGCTTCTGAAGCCCTAGTCCAGACAAGATTTCGTTTTTGCCCGGTTCTTGCTGGTGTGGGGGGCCGCTTCGATGCATGATCTGTCAACTAGGAGTCGCCAGTTCAGAGTCTCAGACTCTCCGTGGCAGTGCAGGTCTCTGAGTAGAGAGGATCGGGGCCCACGCACTCTGCTTCTGGACAGGTATGGGATCGATGGTTCGCAGGAGTGGGTCAAAGACTACACAAAGGACCTGCTGCGGCTTTGAGTTCCAATTGTCGCTCCGCACACCAGCACTTCGTAATTAAGCGAGGCAAGCTCACAGAGAAAGCAGAAGATCAAAACATAGACCATGCGACATGACTGACAGATCGCCACACTGCCCCTGGCATGCTTGTTTCGTTGATGTGGCTTCGCAGGAGTATGGAGAGCGCATTGCCGTGTTCAACGCGAAGCGAGGGCAGCTTGTCTCGAATTTACTGCAAAACTGCCGCCTCTCTCAATCTGTGTGAGTGTGTGCGCAGTCCCGTGTGTGCTGCAGACTTTGTGCAGTATCCCCATAGTTGAGCACTTGAGTACGTGCAGCCTGACCGGAAAGTTCAAGCTTGCCAAGCCCTAAGTGTCCGAGTCACAGCCCGTGATTCAGGAAGCTCTCGCTCAATGCAGAAGAAGCTGCGTTCTTGTGCCTTCCTCAGTGGTGAGCATCTACCAGCCCATGAGCTCACTAGTGTAAAGCGCAGGTAGACACTTCGGCGGAGCCACCGGACACGTATGCAGTCATCGTTAAGACGCGGGATCAACGGGGTTTGTGGGAACGGACAGTCGGTGCTGAGGCTGGGCTTTCCTGAAGGGTACGTTCCGAAGGACCGGAAGGAGGCTCAAAGACGGCTCGTCGCTTGTTGGCTGCACTGATCACTCTGGACGAATCGGAAATTGCCGCAGGTGGACTCCTACTATCGCAAGAAGTGCGCACCGCCCCTTGGGCGCAATGTAGCGCAGTTCGTTTGCAAAACTTAACAATGTAGCATGGTTGCAGATGCAATAGGTGAACAACTGCAAAATCAGCAATCAGCTCTTGAATCAGAATCTGTGTACCAAACACAACCGGTGTGCATTGGAAACCAGGGCGCAGCAGAAACTGCACAGAACTGGCGCGCATGGGTAACTGCGCATCGGAAACCGAAACTGTGTATCGCAAGCCGGCGCTCATCGGAAAATGCACATCCGAAACCGGTGCACATCGTTCACCAATGACAACATCCATGCTACCGGTGCATCCAAAACCAAGAGTATACATGTCCGGTCGACGATAACGTCCACGCCACCTGTCCATCCACGCCCAGGAGCTTTCCGAACATTGACAAAGTCCATGTCACCAGTGCATCCAGAACTACCAACGGCATCCATGCCCGAACGATAAAGAAGTCCATTCCACTCGTGCATCCACTCCCAAGAATCCCAACAATCCATGCCCGAACGACGATAGCTTCCATGGCAAAGCATCCATGCCCGAACGATGACCACGTCCATGCTACCAGTGCATCCATAACCAAGAGTTTCCCTGCCCGAACGACGATAACGTCCATGCTACCCGTGCAGCTGCTCCAGGAAATGCACTCCCAAGAGCATCCATGCCCGAATCATTCGCACGCGTAATGGTAAGGTCTTTCCTTTTGCTCTACCTGAAGCTGGGACCTTTCCACCCCCTCTAACCCATTCCCAGAGACCCAGAAATGAAACGGAAACCCTAAGCTTTATAACTCGTAAACCTCGTCCAAACCCAAACCCTAAAGGCATGAAGCTTCAAACCTGTGAATGAGAGCGAGACCAGTATTTTCCCTTGATTCCGTCTGCTTTCCGACGCACGCGTCTGTTTCCAAATCAACCGCTCTGGTTTCCAAATCACCCCGACTGGCTTCCGATTCAGCCGTTCTGGTTCGGTCGACTTGCAATGGTCAAAGAGGGTTCCACGGTAGGCAGCCGTTCGTGCTGAGAGCTCCAGGGAAGCCCGGCAAGAGACTGTGGAAAGTTGATAGGACGAGAGGCTTGTATCCTTTATAGTAGCCCTTATAGTAATCCTTATAGAACCCTTACAGTTCCCGAATTATGAAGGCCCCTATACTTGAACTGAGCTGCTGGAGAAGACAGAGCCGTAGAAGATGTAATCGCCACTCTGGACAGGCTGCACCCGGACAAGTCTCCTGATCCGGATGCGCCTGCCCGACTCGTTTCATAAGACAGGGTGAGACGGAACGTTCAACATTGGACTAAAGTGTTACAGCCAAAAGTCATGGGATCCTCAATGTCAGTAGGGATCTCTGGGGAAGGTTTCGGGAAGCTTGGGGAGCACTGGAGACTCTGAGGGACTATTGGTTTTTTGATATGCCCTCCTTGTGATCCCTTATGGCTCCGCGGTTCCGCGCCTTGGCTGAAGCCCAAAGCAGGCACGAGCGATTCTTGGAGGTGAGCCGGGCCCGTGAGGTGCACTGGGGTCCCTTTTCCCATCGCTTCGTGTCTTCTGCTAATTATTGAGGCCCCTATAGTTACTGTAGTATGGGTTTCTACGCAACTCGAAGTTGGGGAGGTCCTGATCAAGTGGCTGGAACCTGCGAGCTCCTGAGCCTCCGGTTGGATGTCAGTGGCCCCTCCCCTCTTGTTCCATCTGATAAGGAGAGGCCTGGGCCTTGAGCTCTGAGAGACGTCTTGGGAGAGTCCCTGGGCGTCCGCGTGCGTTGCTACGCCGTTTGAAGTTTGAAGGTCAGTGAATTGCGGGCCAATGATAGCCTCCCAGTTTTTCAAAGCACAGTAGAGACAGCTATACTTTCAATAAAGGTGGACGCCGCGCCGTGCCTGCAGAGATCAGCATCAGCAGTGCGCTGTGTCGGGCGAAGAGGGATGCCTTGACGTGGGAGCTCCAGCCATGCACATCCTTGTAGAAAGCCGGCCGAGCTTCTGAGTCGTCTAGACCATCCGGTTTCCATTCCTTACGGTTTGTGCTCGTGACAGAGTGAATGCTGTCTAAAGGCCTTTACCGACAGAGTGTGTGAAGCCCTGCATGTCAAGGTATGTCACAGTACAGAGTAGCCAAGACTCTTCGGAGCTGCTTTTTGCTGCAACGCAGGTGCCCCAAAGAAGGGTTTACTGGTCTCGCCTGATCAGTTGTGAGGGAGACATGTGAAAAAGACTCGTCGTCATCCGGCTGTAATACCTTGAAAGATCTTCATAGGCACTGCTAGGAAACGCCAGTCCACCACATTTGACTATAATGACTGAATCAGCCAGAATCTTGACCGGCAAGTAGGCGCAGTCTCGCAGAAGTACGAGAACGATGTCCTGCACACGGCAATCTCGGCTCCTAGCAGGATGAGTTGCTTGTGAAGCATTCCACGATGGTGCGGCCCTTGCTGCAGCGCTGCCAGGTACTATGGCATCCTGGCTTCTGGATCTTAGCGAATTAGCGCATCAACAGGGCTGCTGCTCAATACTACGGGTGAGAGATGCGCTGTCTCAATAGTGCATGTTTTTTGACCGATTACGGCTTGACTTCGAAAATCCCAAAGAGAGACTCGTATGCACCAGTCATGGCCCGACCACGCATACTGAACCTCGCTCGACTTTATCAGGTTTGTGCTGGCTTCTCAACTTCTTTGCGTTTGTGGTTCTTCCATTGGCACTGACCAGGACTGCTTCATTCCCGCTTATGCAGATGCATCGCCTCCCTATGAGACTTCCCTAAGTGCGAGATGCGAGATGAATCAAGGGTTGGAGGACGAAGGGCTCACCTGTCCCCCCTAAGCCCTAAACCGCCAGGAAGGGCGCAGCCGTCTGGTTCGATCCGTTGCGGTGCAGCCAGATGCCGACTTTGAGCTGCCGCTGCAACTCTGTGTCCCGACTTCAGGGTACGACGGGTTGGGCGACTGAAAAGCACAGGCAGAACAAGGGACAGTAATGTAGAAATTTGTAGATATGTATATATATATGTATATTTCACTCAACCATGGCAAAAAAGTTCCTTCGGGAAAAGGAAAGGGTGGTAGGGAAGTGCGAAACCGCCCTGAGCCCTAGGCAATGGCACGTCGGTGGAGGACCCGGAGAAAGATGTGTCGGCATTCTTGCGGCAATTCGACTTGCACTGCCTTCAGGAGTGTGATCCAGGTATGCCAGAGAAGCTGTGCAACGCGAGGTCCCCCGGTCGCAGATCTTCGCGGTTGATTGAAGTGCTGACCAGCATCACACAGTTCTACGAAATTGAACAGTTGCGAAGGATCAGGTCTCCGGGAAGATAAAGCATGATAGCAACGCATACTGCGTGTAAGATGTTCTTGCAGAAATTTTGCAGAAGTTAAGTCGATTCCTGAATTCACTGCAAGTATTGTTGACTGTACGCGTGGGCTTTGAGTCCCAGCTGCTGTGACAGCTTGACACCAGGGGCTGTCACCAGCAATGGCAGCAGCAGCAGCAACATTACAGTGCTCGTGGCATCAGCAGTAGTGATCATGGAATACGGGCCGGGCTTCGTGTCACTAAATTGCAAGTCGGAGCCTAGTCTCGATGAATCTTGAAAATGTTCAAGCGTCTTCTGCATACATGAATGCATATTCATGAGCACATACGTATGCATAACCATATCTTCGTGTTCATATACTGTGCACCAAAATATGTGTGTCTGTAGATATATATATATATATATATATAGTGTAGTGTACACATATATATATATTTATGTATGTATGCGTGTATATATAATGTAAGTTCTTATAGTTTTGAATGAATAAAGGATTAATCAGACGACAAATAAATAAACACATGCATACTTACGTATTTATATGTATGCATTTTGTAAAAGCTGATGTGCATTTTCTGTGTGCATAATCATACAGATACTCATACAACCACTTCGTGGTGAAGTCGGTCGGTTCCTGTCATGGGTCAGGTTGCCAACTATGACTCAGGTGGGGGGATGCTGTAAGACAGTACTGAGGTTTCTTGATGTCCGAAGTTCACAGCAGCATGCGCGTAATCGCCATATGTATGATTATATAAGGCAGCCGCTTTGTTCCTGCCTTGGGAATGCACGATGTACAAATGACTTCAGGTACGTGTGCGACGCGAAGTCCTGCTCCATGTGTCGTCGTATGGAGAATCGGTGCGCGAAGGCCGGCAACATCGCGTCACAAAAGCAGCCCGTGGTTTGTGCTGATCAAAGCTGCTAGCTGCTCAGGATGCCAGATGCAGAGCTTGAGCAAATCGATGAGATAAAGGACGCCTGCATAATAACGAAAAAACCGGCTTGATATATTCAAATATCATCAATATTTGCCAATATCTTCTACTTACAATTCATGGCAAGACTAGATATCAATCTTCAAGATTTAGACATATGCATATATTGTCTTATAGATCGCCTTTATGAAAAATTCACCTAATATGCTACAAATGGTTGGGGAGTGTCGCGCGATGGTTTGAGACCGGGAGCTCGCGGGAGAACGGTTTGGGGTGCGTCGCGGGGAATGTCACGGGACGGTGTGAGGCCATGGAGTTTGTGGAAAGCGGCTTGGGGTTCGTCGCGGGGAATGTCGTCGACCACCGGAGCTTGCGGCAAAGCGGTTCGGGGAATGTTGCGGGAGGTGGGAGGCTACAGGAGCTTGCGGGAAGGTGGTTTGGGGTGCGTCGAGGGATGGTGTGAGGCCACGGGATAGCGGTTTGAGGGGCGGGTTTGGTGCGAAGTCCTTGGAATTAGCGGGAAAGCGGGTTTGGGGAATGTCGCGGCCACAGGATTTTGTGGAAAACGATTTGGGGTGAGGCGAGGAGAATATCGCGAGATGGTGGGAGGCCGCACGAGAAAGCGGCTGGGGAGTGTCACGGGATTCTGTAAGGGAGCTTGTGGGAATACTATTTGGGGCTGCGTCGCAGGACAGAGCACGAGGTCGTTAGGTCTTGCATATCTTATGGGAAAAATGTTTGGGAGGTGTCGCGGCCTGTGGGAAGGCGGTTCGGGGCGTGTCGCGGGGATTGTCACGGGATATTGTAAGGCCGTTGGACTGGAATCTACGGGAAAGTGATTTGGATCTCTCGTGTGGAGTGTTATGAGACGGGGTGTGGCCACGGGAGTTTGCGGAAAGTGGTTTGAGGAGTCTCGTGGGACGGTGCTAGGTCGTAGGAGCTTTCGGTAAAGCAGTATGGGACGTATCGTAGGGAGGTGCGAGGCTACAAGAGTTTGCTAGAAGGCGGTTTGGGGTGGGTTACGGGGACATCGCGGGACGGAGTTAAGCTGCTGGAGTTTGCGTCAAAATTGTCGTGGAGGTCGCCAGAATTTGTGGAAAAGCGTTTTAGGGAGTGTCGTGCGCTGGTGTGAGGCCATGGGAGCTTGCGGGAAAGTGATCTAGGAGGCGTCGCGGGGAATATCTGGTCGTTGGAGTTTGCGGCAAAGTAGTCTGGGGCGTGTCGCGGGACGGTATGAGGCTACAGGAGCTAGCGGGAAGGCGGTTCGGGAGAATTCGCGAGGAGGGTCGCAGGATGGTTTGTGGCGAAAGCGGTTCGGGGAGTATCATGGGGAGTGTCGCGGGACGGAAAGCACTTTGGGGCGTGACGTGGGGTTTGGGGAATATCGTAGGGAGTGTCGTGGGATGGAGCTTGCGGGAAGGCGGTTTGGCACGGGGAGCGTCGCGGGATGGTGGGAGACCGTTGGAGTTAGCGGGAAAGTTGCTTGGGATGTGTCGTAGAGGCCGTTGGAGCTTGCGGGAAAGCGTATTGGAGAGTGTCGCGCGACGGTGTGAGGTTACGAGAGCTTACGGGAAAGCGGTTTGGCGGGGTTTGGGGGGATCGAGGGGCGTGTCGTGGGGATGGTGTGAGGCTATAGGAGTTTGCGGGAAGGCGGTTTGGCGGGCGTCGCGGGGAGCGTCGCGGGACGGTATGAGGTCGTTGGAATTTGTGAGAAGCTATTTGAGATGTCGCGGGATGTGTCGTGGAGGTCGCCGGAGTTTGTGGAAAATCTTCTAAAAAATTATCGCGCGATGGTGTGAGGTCAAGAGAGCTTTCGGGAAAAACGGTTTGGAAATATCGTGGGGTGCTATCAGGTCGTTGGAGTTTGTGGGGAGTGGTTTGGTATGTGTTACGGAGAATGTCGGGGGATGGTATGAGGTCGCTGGAATTTTTACGACACAGGGGGGGGGGGTCGTAAAGGGCGTCGGAGCTTGTGGGAAAGTGTATTGAGGAAGGTCACGCGATGATGGGAGGTTACGGAGTTTTCGGGAAAATGGTCTAGGATGTGTCGTAGGGGATATCGTGGTGCGTCGGGAGTCGTTGGAGTTTGAGGGCAAAATGGTTTTGGATACGTCGAGGGGGATATCGCGGGACGGTGGGAGGTTATATAAGAATTTACGAGAAGGGGATTTCGGGTGCGTTGCGAGGAGTGTTACCGCACGGTGCGAGGTCGTTGGAGTTTGTAGGAAAGTAGTTTGGGAGATGTCGCGGGACGTATAAATATCGTGGAAGTCGTCGGATTTTATAAGAATGCGTTTTGGGGAGTATCATATAATGGTATGAAGTCGCGGGAGCATTTAGGAATTCGGTTTGGGTATATCGCGACGCGTTGGGAAGTCGTTAGAGTTTGTGAGAAAGGATTCCGGGTCTGGGGCGTATCGAAAAGAATATTATGGGATTATTTGAGGTCACGGGAGCTTTTAGAAATATTTCAAATAGATCTCGAAAGCTTGTGGGAAATTATTACGCCAGCAATTCTGGGGGAGTGCGAGGCGATTGGAGCTTGTAAGAAAGCCATTTGATTTGTATCGTGAGGCGGTATGAGGTCGCTGGAGTTCTTAGAAAATGGAGTATATATAAGATAAACACTCTGGTCTGTGGAGCATGATTATCTTTGATATGACCATGAGTTTTCTTGTCGAGTCTCATAAAAAATTAGATGTCTAGTAATATTATAGCACACAAACTGTTCTATAGTGTCGTTTTCACTACAGAAGGATTACTAAGAGGTCTATGATGTCGTGCATATCACGAGGCGAAAATGAGTGGCACATCGCTATCTCTGATGCTGTGGCACTCCCCGTATGATAGCCCAAGTTGAGATCGGTGTCGAGAATGGCTTGGGAAATATCGGTAGTATACGAGGTTATTGGAGATTACGGGATAGGAATTTATCGTAGGACTTGGGGGGTGTCGTGGGGCGGTGTATGGTCGCTAGAATTTATAGGAAATCTATTTGGTGCGCGTCAGTCTGCCGGAGCTTGCAAGGAAGTATATTGGGGAGTGACGGTACGAAGTTACGAGAGCTTGCGACGAAGCCAATTAGAAAAGCGCGGGGGTGCTGGGAGGTCGCTGGAGCTTGTGGGAAAGTCATTTGGAGTGGGTCGAGGAGCGTGTCGCGAGATGGTATGAAGTTGCAAGAATTTGTGAGAATGGGGTTGGGGGTGCGTCGCGGGAAGTGTCGTAAGTCATGAAAGTTTATGAGAGAGTGATTTGGGGCGTCTTGCGGAAGAATATTATAGAATAGTCTGAGATAATTAGAGCTTTTAGGATAGCGGCTTGGCATACGTCGTAGAGTCGTATGAGGCCGAAAGTATTCGTATTGGCGATAACAATTCCGAATATATCGTATCTTAAGAAGTGCATTCGGTCGTTGGAAATTAGGAGAATATATTTCCGAGTTTATCATGGAAAGCGTCTTATCTTAAATCTCTCCCCCTGTACTTCTCTCTCTCTCTCTCTTTTCCTCTCTCTTGCTTGCAGTCGGAGCAGAAAATACATAGGCGTTCTCCGCACCCGAAAGCGTACCGAATTCTTAGTCTGTTGTGAAAAAGTAATATGAGGACTCTTCTTCTCTCTCTCTCTCTTTTTTTCTCCTCCGCGTAAACCCACAATATTGACATGTCATTTGCATCGGTTTTAACGGGTCTTCTTACACTCGAAGTGCCTTTCGTATCGGCGGTGTGGGTGTTCCGTGCTTGCGTGGGGGAGTGTGAGGTTTGGGGTTTAGGGCTTAAGGTTTCAGGTTTAGGTAAGGTTTGGGGTTTAGGCTCGGAACNTTTGAGATAGTCAAGAAAGACGGGGGGGCGGGGGGAGGGGGGAACGGGGTTTCTTGAGATAGTCAGGAAGGGGGGATTGGCCTGAAATAGCTAGGTTTCCGCATGATTCGAGCGCGGCTGGGGTTCATTACTATCGTAAAAGAAAAGAAAGACTGGTCGACGTCCCCAGATAGCAGCCGCACCCAGACACCCCACAGACACCACCCACAACATACACGCACACACACACACACACGGAAGATAATAGGTTGACACCATCACTCACACTTTCTGGAGAAGATCTTGATATCGATGGAATTTACCTAAGTCCTAAGTAATCTGAACGATTACGATAACACTAAAAGGCAAACTCCCTCGGCTTGCCAGGTTTTTGGCTTAGCCTGGTTGCCATGTCGCTAGCAGGTACGTCAAGAGAGCCTCTTCTCTTGATATCATATTCTAATGGTGCGGTCTTCGTTTGGCAATGCATACCAAAGGAATCATTGCCCCCTTGCCTTTGAAACTGTGAAATGTCAGCAAGTCCTCACCAGAACCCTTAGCTTAGAATCAGGGTGTACACACACACACCCCTCATGCGAGGGGAGATCCGTCTTGAATCGATGCAGGTCTTGGTATTCAATCATGAAATATTATCACTCAATCACTTCCGAGCACCTGCTGAGGATTTCTGCAAAATATACTGTACAAGCTTGAGAGTGCTCGGGAAATATTCTTGGGGCCTGATATTTCCTTGACCACTCGATCATCGTGCTTCTGCAGAAAATTCAACATGAGCTGTGCCCTATTAGGCACGAAAAAATCGTCCTCCAACACCTTGGCGGCTATAATACGTTGTCGGAATTATTCCTTCACACATAGAATGCCTTTGATTCGAATTCCATCCGAATCTTTATCCACCATCCTAAGACGGCGTTTCTTGGTTGAAATCTCCGGCTTACTCTCAATTTGATATGACATTACATGTGAATTGGTGCTCGCTGAACCCGACAAACAAGGTTCCTTGTCCGATGCACTTACCTCAGCAGAATCCAGCTGACGTCCTCTGCTTGAACCTATTGATGCAATTTGTTCGGAATTGTCGTCGATATGTGCAGACTCTGAACTGCGCTCAAAATCAGAGCTGCGAAGCAGATCTTGGCTATAAATCAATTCTGAATCCACTGGACAGACCTTCATTATCTGAATTGGACATATTGTCGCTCCTAAGTGCATGCTCGAGCATAATGACCTCAATGAAGACCAAAGGAAGAAACACGCTCATATCATGCGTTGCAACACAGAGAGAGAGAGAAGAGAGAAAAGGAATATGAAGCATGCATAATCGAAAGAATTTTATATGACCTGGTCATATCGTCAGTTCTTGGAGATCAAAGCATTATTCTCGACGTAGCAACCTCATAGTCGCCATGGCCAGACTTAGTTCATTTGGATCCCTGTAGCCTGGAGCAGTCCGAACGAAATGATGTACTGCATCTAGAATGGCCAGTGATATGATAGATTCTGTAAGCTGCATATATCTGCCATTCTGATGCAGTTGGAAGCAGAGCAATTGCGGCATCGTCTTGTGATTTCTCTGATCCTGTATGTAAGGATCTTCTTCATTGCATCGATATTGTCAGAGTTCAAATCTTCCAGTGGAATGATCATAGGTTCGTTCCTTGTGCATCTGTCTGCAGGAACGCATATTGTCATCCTGATTATCTGGCGTTCGACTGGGAAATCGGCCTCTGTGGCTGTCCATTTCATGGCCACGAACTCCCTACAACTAATCTCTTACATACAACTTAAACTTCAATACACGGTATACCGAGTTAATGTCACACAGCTGACCACGTGATCTCAAGACAGCATGGCCGCTTATATTAGAAGAATGACGAGAGGACAGGGAGAGAGAGAGAGAGCGAAGAGGGAGAAAAGATGAGCAACACGCGGTCCTGAGTGTGCAAGCTGTCGAAATCTCCCTATGTTTTCATCCCGGAAGGAGAATGCCGTCAGATTCTAATCGACTGTTTGTAACCTATATAAGATATCTACGAGAGAATCCCCGGCCTTGGTAGATTTCAATTAAGTCCTCCATTTGTGGCCGTATCAGTCGCATGGGTCGTGTAAGTCGAATAATCGTCCGAGTCCTTACCGCAAAACCTGAAAGAATATATTCCCGATTTCCCACAGACCTCAATATGCGAAGCACAGTAATCCCAAGAGGCTGCAAGGTGGTAATCATTCCTTGAGTCAGCAAGCAGATGGTTCTAGATAATCTGAAATACTCCTTTTGCCAAAAGGGCAGTCAACCGTGAATGCCAGCATTGATAATAAGCAATAATGGGTGAATCCCTTGCTGGGTCTAGGCAGAATGCGAGCTACTAGCAAAGATGCGGGCGACTTACATCCCCAAGAGTATCTCCGGGACCATTTCGGAGCGGACTGGAAACGAGATTTGAGATTTGCAAGAATAGACGATATATCCATAGTGCATTGCCTAAAAATAGTAGTATCCAAGAAGGTCAGGTCCAAAAATTCATGAAAAGTAAACGGACATGTTACATGAACCGAATGCGGAAAATAATCTGCAGGAGTAAACACCAACCCTTGCATAACTTGAAGGTTCCTGAACGTACACGATCAGGTAGTCTCCACCTGTTGCACCACATGCGTAATTGCTTGCCAGCGATCCGTGTCCATTGCTTATCGGACAGGAAAGTCGTATCATTCAGGTTCAAATCTACCAAAGGAGAAATAGGAAGAACCTGTCGAACATGTGCAAACAAATATCCTATTTCCGAAAAGAACCAAGACCTACATGCACATTCTTCTGGCTTCCCTGGTACCCAAGACCTCAGAAAGGTCCGAAAGTTGAATATTGTCTGGGACCATGCACGAGCCTGGATCTCCACCATCTTGGCCGATGGTAGATATAATGGTGGAAAATTAACACGCTCTCGCTGCACAGGGGAGCGAGGAATCTGCTGCACTTCACGAGGCAAGTCATGTGCAAGAGGAGGGAGCCTGAGAGGCATATTCGTGGGAGGATAATGTCCGTTGCGAAATTCAAGAACAAATCGAAGCTGATTGTTTGCTCTGGCCCTGAAAGGCTCATCGATGATAGCCACCAGCCTGCAGCGGAGATAGATGGACTGTAAAGGTTCCACGACGTGACTCCTCAAATTTCCGTTCACTGACGCTCCCCAAACGATATAAAGAAAGAAAGACGCCCTTGTTGTTCACAATGCGTGCACCATGATGGTGTCTGATCAATGCAGAAGCCTTACAGATCTTGCGAAGTCCTGTCTTGGCTTGTGGCATTCGGAATCTGCTCAAGCAGAGTGCCTTCATGACATCCTGAACCTATGGGTAATTCAACTGCGGTCGAACTGCGTGAATCAAAGTAGCTTCCGTGGCTAAGAGTGAAAGTCCATCCGGCTCATGATGCAAAACAATTAGAATACCATGATAAAAGATATGTTTCCTATGAAAGACCCTCAGCACTGGTTCCAAACACTGGTTCGAAATATGACAACTTCTTGCGAGCATGTTTTATGAACTTCCTGCGACGAGTGGCTTCAATTGTCTGAAGTCGCTCCAACATGTAATGTCGAACCATGGACTGTCGTTGATGTCAGTCCCATGGATAATCAATAGGAACCTCGAATTGAATCAGCAAGTCTCGAATATGACGATGAAACCTAAGCAAAGAGAGTGATGTCAAAATACACGAGAAAATGAGGGATCGAACCCACATGAATCTGTTGACCATCTTGTGAGGTAGTAGCACAAAAAGCATAGGAAGAATCAATGAAAACCATTGGAGAAATGTCCTAACGAACTGCTTCCGGCTCACCTTGGAAGCATTGGAGCCTTCCTGTAGTCACTGCGAAGCTAGCAGATGGGCGCCAACAATCAAGTGAGTCAAATACTTCTCATTAAGCTTGGCTGCCAATGGAACTGAAAGTCCCCACTCGACCGCAATCTTGTCGGCTGGTTTCTTGCTACCATCATCAAATTTAGAGCATGCAGCAACAAACTCAGTGGTAGAAATATCAATAACCTTGATCTTGCCTTTTCCTAGTGCAGTCGTTGCTAGCCACGCATTGACCCTTTAAGAGTTGTAGCCTCGATATTATACTTTTCAAGGAAAAGAACACTGTCAGGCTTCGGAAGGATTGTTCGTAAGTGTCCTCGGCGGCGATCGGTCCTGGGTCCTGAGCGTTCTCTCTGAAGATCGATTCGAAGATATTCTCCTATGGCCTGCCGGTGTGGTTCAATATGCCAAGAGTATTCAATATGCCTGGCTCAAGGCCCACTAGACACCCGACATGGGTCGGCATTCACGAGTGACTTTCCGGCTCGACCAGCCGGANTTCCAACCAGCCGGAAAGTGACCCCGAGCAGCCGACAGGTTAGACTCGCGAAAGACAACACAATGTTCCACGAAGCTTTCGTTTGCTCACTGATCTAGAATTTTCAGCACAACCTGTCCGCAGACCCCTTGTTGTTTTGTCAAGCACCCGATCTCCTGCGTCTTGTTTCGTGTCGGGTGCGAACAGAGGTGGCGTAGTGGCGGTGCGTGTGTGACGAATTCGGGTCGTTTTCTTCACAAAAAGATGTTTGGGCAACACGTTTGTGACGAATCTGGGTCGCGCTCGTCACAAAAAATGTTTGCGGCAACTCCGCTGGCTGACAG